>JAOUQZ010000012.1:14326640-14342692 GCA_028564935.1 Neosilurus hyrtlii
TGTGTGTGTGTGTGTGTGTGTGTGTGTGTGTGTGTGTGTGTGTGTGTGTGTATATATATATATATATATATATAATGAAACAGTGTAAATGTAGCCTGATAGTGAAACAGTTGCTTATTATTTATATCTGTAATTGTTTTAGACATTGCTGCACACAGCATATAAGTATTATTAGTATATATTACATGGGAATGGCTGTAGTAACTGTACTGATTGGTCTCCTATCTTAAGCCCATTAAAGCTAATATTCAACTGTCACATGACTATGTTGGGCAATAATTATTCAGCTGATGCCAATGATGCAATAATTCGACTCAAAGAAGAATACCAAGAACAAACTGATGGCTTTCAAATAATTAGTTTTCCATTTATGCTTTTGAGTTATTTATGTCCTTTTTTTAACCACAGATGAAATAGTATTGAAAGCTTCAATCATTGTTTACTGTAGCTTGCAAAATTTTTGCGCTAGTGGCTAACAAATACAATGACTAAGGCATGTTTATCATTGCACGTTTGGAGCATGGCTTGTACAGGAACCTTGTCAATGTTTTAGTTTGTTTATAATTCTAATAAGAGTTTTAACTTAAATATTGTTCAGGGCAATGGATCTGTGGATGTGCATATAAACTTGGACCAGTCACCTCAAAGTGAACCAAGGATAAGGCTCCAGCTGGCGGAAAACTTGTTGCGTGAGACTCAGTCTTTAATCCACAGACTGGAGGTATGTGGGTTTTTTTTTTCCTCCTGGCACAAGTAATAACAACTAAATAGTTAGTCAATCTTTTTTCATCAATAAATGTACTGATGGGGCTTCCATTTGGCTCATCTGGGCGGAATTATCTTGTTTTTAGGGTCAGGCAAGTGAAGGAGCCACCCAGCAGGGGCCTGCAGATTCCTCGTCTTCATCAGCGCCACCCATGGACACTTCCCCACCTCCACCTCCTGCTTCTTCTTCTTCATCTTCCTCCACTTCCACACAGACAGAAGGCCCTCCTCCTCCTCCTCACTCTGGACCAAAGTATGAAAACCTTTCATGGTGTTAAAAATTTGAAGGAATACTCCAGTGTTACTCAACGGGAGTTGTTTTTAGCGGTGCCCCCTGTGAGAATATGGTCAACCTGACTTTTCATGGCTGTTAGATCCTTTTTTCCATCCGTCCACATGTAAGACCACAGGGTCAATGTCCGCAAACCAAAAAAATGCCAATTAACAATTGAATGGCGTTCCAAATAATAAATCATTTGCATCATACCTATAGTTTCCCTAGTCGAATAAATCTTTATGTATTTTTTCAATCCTTTTTTCTCGTCAAATCAACTGAGATTTTATTTATATTTTTATAAGAATTCTGATCACAAAATCGTTATATCACTAACACAGAGCAAGGGTACAAAATTTTATCACCACATTTCCACTTAGTCTAAAGTCCAGAGAAAGGCAGGTCAATCAAGCGAAGACCCACCAAGTACAGAACTACCAGCATTTGTCACATCGACCAACATCATCAGCTGCCCTCTTTAGGGGTTACCAGACCGAATCATCCTTCTCCGTCTCACTCTGTCCTCTGTACCCCTATCCATCTCATTACCAAAACACTGGATTTGTTCTTCAAAACAATCCTTACATCACAAGAGTTCTTCACCTTAATCTTAAAAAATAAATGCTGTATTATAATAAGAATAAAGCTGTCATGTGGAGTCAGACCATCCATGTCATAAGAGCGTCTTTGACTCCTTGCATCTGTCCATGTCTTTAGTCACCCAAGCCCATCAGAGCTGATGGAGGTGCTCTCAGAAGTGCGCAGGGTGGAAGAAAGGCTCCGCCCCTTCATGGAAAGAACTCACTCTATCCTGGGATCAGCCATTTCTGCTGATTACAACAACAATGTATGTGCTAGATTCTCTTCTACTGGTCCAGATGTTTCCTCTGATGTTTCCTTTTCAGGAACCCAAGGAATTGTTTTGTCTAATTTAAATAAGTATAAACACATGTGCCGTCCTTTTGTGTGACAGACACAAGAGCGTGATGAAGACCAGCGCACCCTCAACGTAGTTGGCGAGTCCCTTCGACTTTTAGGCAACACCTTGGTTGCTTTGAGTGATCTTCGGTGCAACCTAACTGCACAGCCTCCTCGCCATCTACATGTTGTTCGGCCCATAACCCACTACACGCCACCTGTTCTGCTGCAGAGTGGTCTGCCCCATATACCGATACCAGTAAGCTGCCTTGTGTGTTAATAGTTAAAATGCAACAGGGATTCAGTGTAACACAGTTTTTTTGTTTTTTTTTAACGCTCTACTGTTGACTTTTGACTGTTCAACCGTTCACATTTTACTCACATCCTTTTTTATCAGATGAACATTGGCACCACTGTTACAATGGCATCTAATGGTAGACAAGCAGGTGAAGGTCAGCCTCAACCATCTGACCAACCAGAGGATCAAGATCAGGCACCAACTCCATCCTCTCAACCTAATGGAACCAATCAGACGGCTGGTCAGGGAACACCTCGTGTGATCAGGATCACTCACCAGACCGTAGAGCCTGTGGTGATGATGCAGATGAACCTGGATGGTAAGTCTCAGATAACTCTTTGCAGCAAGCTTGGAGTGCGTGTGTGGGTGTGTTTTTGTTTTTAATCACACAACCTTAGCCTAGCCGTCCATTCCTGGTCTGAAACTACTTAGGCATTATTAATTCTGGACTATAAAGGCATATTGTCCATGATCCATTTAATGGTATATAGTTGATAGAGATCCCTGTAAAACGGAATGCTCTCAGACCTGGACTGGGAGGCATTAGTGTAAACGCTAGCTACTGATCTGTGCATTTTTGTGCAACAGATTCAGGCAGTGGAGCTCAGGCCCCAGGCCAACAGAATCCCAACGCTGCTGGACAGACTGGTCAGTGTCCACTGCTCTTCATAGTGAACACCATAACATACTTCAATGCAGCCTATGGGGTCTATGACTTTGTGATGGTTTGCATGCTCTCTGTTAGCTGTACCTTTAATATCCTATGTACAGGATACTCTCCATGCAACGCTCCATCTGGTATATGTAAAAATAAAAAAAATCATTATTATTGTCCATTTTAACACTCCTCCTTCCTCCAAAAGGCTCTGTCCCACCCATGCACATCCCTGGCTTGCCTCCTGAGTTCATGCAGGCCATCGTACATCAGATCTCCCAGCAGGCTGCTGCAATGGCCACCGCCGCCTCTGTCGGCCATCACGGACATCAGTCAGGCACTCCTACACCAAACGCCCCAAACGGAGAAACAACAGCTGTACCTCCACCTCCTCAAGCCAGAGTCGTCATCACCCGACCAGCCTTTAGTCCACGGATTCCTCAGGCTGCTGGCACCAGGGCGACTACCATCAACCTGCGTGCGTCGGCGCCACCCGCCACCGGCCCACAGCCTGCACAGGTCAGGAGTTGCTGCAGACAGCTTTGGTTTTCGGCTTTGTAGACGTGTGGGTTTTTTCGAGCTCTAATAATCTTTATACAATGTCTTCACTAGGGTCCCATGGCTAATTCTCCTCTCACTCAGATGGTGAGCGGTTTGGTCGGGCAGCTGCTAATGCCAATGCACGCAGGTGAGATGCTCATTATAGGCAGGTTCTACTTCCATAAAACACCAACATATATAAGTGCAAAATCTTTTTATCATCTCTGCATCTCAAGCGAATTAAAGTTATACAAGATGTCATGAACAGTAACGATCAACAAGAAACTATCGACACCATTATCTTGTTTGCCTGGAGTAATCTATTCAGTCAAGCACAAGCCACAAGGTGGAACGAAAACCTGTGGTGACTTTAGCTAAAAAGCTAACCGTCATGTTTTCTCGTCAGGTGATCAAACATCCACTGGTTCTTCATCCCATTCGTTCTCCTTCTCTACCTCTTCCTCCTCATCCTCTTCTTCCTCTGCTGCCCCCTCCTCATCAGCCAGCACATCTACACATACCTCCTCTAATACTACCAGCACAGCGCCCACAGCCCAGGCACGGAACGAGGGTTTGGACGGGAACTTGCCCCACCTGCTCGGCTCCCTCTTGGGTGGAGCTGCTGGAGTGGGTGGGGGTGTCTCTGGAGGTTCTCCTTCCATTACTGTAACGATGCCTGGTGTGCCTGCCTTCATCCAGGGCATGTCGGAGTTTATCCAGGTCAGTGATAATTGAATAAAAAGGTAGAGCTTTAGAATGTCCTGAAATACAGGCAGTTATTTTAGAAATATGCATTACTTATATAAATTATTGCTCTTTACCTTACGCCTCGGTCTCACATAGATTTTCGGAATTGCTTCACGGTAGACGACAGAAGACGGTTTTGTGCCTTCTGGGGGTCAGCCAGCACTATCCCGTGTTCCACTGATATACTTGAGAGCAAAAACAAACAAACCGGATGCCGCGTCTTCGTTTGTATAGTTTCTCGCCTCATATTTATGATCGATCACCTCCAAAACTCTCTGGAATGGCCACGGTAATCCCAGCCATAGTTCTGACATATGAACATTAATGTACGCTATTGGAGCTGAAATTACCGCAGCTGCTGGCACCAGATTTGCCCTCCAGTGGGTCCTCACCCATGGGTTTAGGACACGCTCATTCCGATTACAGGGCCTCGAAAGAGACCTGTATCGTTATTTTTTGTCACTACCTCCCCGTGTCGGGAATGGGTAAATTGCGCGCCTGCTGCCTTCCTTGGATGTGGTAGCCGTTTCTCAGGCTCCCTCTCCGGAATCGGACCCTGATTTCCCGTTACCCGTGGTCACCATGGTAGGCGCCTATAGTGTGACCTTAGCATTACTGTCTCATCAGATATCTTTCATGAATTGAAGAATCAGGACTCATCTCTGCAGTTATTACATGACTTTTCTCTAAATCATAGACAGACATAAAATGCTCATTCTTCTTGTTTTTCTTTCCAGGCCAATCAGCCTGTGTTTCCTCCTCCCCCGAGCCAACAGCCTCCTCCTGCGACCACTGCTCCATCCGGCCCATCAGCAACTTCTCAGAACACTCCTCATCCTCCCAGTGGAGGAGGAGAAACTCTGAGCCCGGAGCTGTTCACAGGCATCGTGCAGGGTGTACTGTCCACCATGATGGGGACTCTGGGGGCAGGTCAGGGTAACAGCGAGAGCATCGCCCAGTTCATTCAGAGACTTTCTCAAACCAGCAATCTTTTCACTCCTGGAGCTGGAGATGCTGTGGGTGAGTGAGCGGTTGTAGGGAAGTGGTGGAGGGAAGGGTTGTAGAGTTTAGACATGCGCACTGCTGTGTGTAGTTTCCTAACGTTGTTAAAGAGAAGATCTTTTATCAGATTTTGTTTTTAGTCTGTTGTTACTCTTTCCTGGCCAGGTTTCTTTGGAGACTTGCTGTCTTTGGTGTGTCAGAGTTTCTCCATGGTTGATATGGTGGTGCTGCTGCACGGCAACCCTCAGCCTCTGAGTCGTATCCAGCCTGAACTCTCTAACTTCTTCACCGAGCACTATCTCAATGGACGAGAGCCTACTGACGCCAATATCGCTGTAAGACTAGGATATGCTTTCTGCTTTGTATCGCTAGTGGAAAGCCAGTGTTACAAACCCATTCACAAACGGCAGTGTAACTCCTCCCCCAAAGGGACTTTAGACTCTAACTCCAAACACTGCAAAATATTAAAATATGTTAAAAAGGTGGTCGAGGGGAAGGAGGGGGGTGATATATATATTAGGAAAAGGAGCATTATTATAATCTTTTGATTGGTGTTACAACTGGAACAATTATCAGAGCTGGTGATGTAAAAATGAATATATTCTGACCAATCAGAATTGAAAATTCAACAGTGTGTGTAACAGTGATGTAAAGGATGTATAGTTGAGCGCATTATTCTGATAGATCGATATTTCTAATTGAGAATTTTGATCATCAGATTTTTTTTTTTTTTTTTTTTTTTTAACAGAGTATGCCTAAATTTCCACAATGTGACCCTTTCCTACATAAGTTCATAGATCTCTGCATGTCCACGCACCGAATGACACTTTTGAAATTTCTCTTTAGACCGCCGCTGAAGATCTCATCAATGGACTGGAGGAGTATATCGCCGAGAGTTTTGTGAGACTGTGTTTAAATCTACTAATATTTGTCATTTCAAACTTTCACTTCAACACATGTATGATGTGTTTCTTTGGTTACTGTGATTCAGTCCACAGTTACAGTGCGAGAGGGAGTGGACATCATCCAGACAAACATGTCCTTCCTGAGACAGCAGTTCACCCGCATGGCAACACACATACTCCGCTGTACAGGTACTCACATTGACAGCAAGTTCTACTGCACCTTTAATTGGTTATGAAATGATTTTGAATCTACATTTTGACTCTGAGAAGTATTAAATGCCTCATGAACTCTTCATTTCTCTTTCCAGATCAAATGTTTGGTCCTCGCTTGCTGTTTCTTTGCACTCAGGGTCTGTTTGAGTGTCTGGCTCTAAACCTGTACTGTTTAAGAGGAGAACAGCGAGCGCTTACAGCAGTCATCAACCATCGCATCGTTAGTTCTACCTCTCTTCTCTTATGCAGACAAATCGTTATAAACAAAAATGTTTAGTGAGCAATAGCTGTCTGGGTTAAATTCCATGAAAAGTGTGTGTGTGTGTGTGTGTACATACACAGAGAAGGATGTCTGCAGAAGTAAATCCCAGTCTAGTGAACTGGCTGACCAGTATGATGTCCATGAGACTGCATGTGATCCTGGACCATAACCCTGTTACCGAGGATCAAATCCAGCATTATGTTCTCTACACACAGGTCGGGTTCTGATAAATACATGTCTCAGAATTCAAAAACATATTTGCATCCCCATGGTTCTGAATATACTGGTCATCTTCCATCTCCAGCTTGAGTCTGGTGGGAGGGTCGAGTCGAATACGGAGGCAGTCCAGCAGACGGAGAACCAGAATGTGGAGGTGAGAGTGTTCAGGAAGCACGATGGAGACCTCAGCTGAATAGAAGTACCACTTGTCAGCTAACAGTCACACTAAGAGACGAATGCAACAATATATTGTTTAAATATAATTTTTTAAATCGAGAAATGAGTCTTAATCACAGAAGTATTATTCCAGATGTCGCCAGCACCTGCCACCACTGCAGAAGAGGCCATGGCACCTTCAGGAGAGAGAACTGACTCCAGACAGCCAGCTCCAGATCTCACTCCTCTTCACAGGCCATCCTCAGTGAATACACGAGAACCTGCTGGATTGGCAGTTAATGGAAGGGAGGAGTCAGGAGCGGAGGCGGAGCCATGGGCAGCAGCTGTGCCACCTGTAAGAATTCTTTTATTATTAGGGTGTGGAGTTTGCATGTTCTCCTCGTGCTGGCGTGGGCCTCCTCCGGGTACTCTGGTTTCCACCCACAGTCCAAAGACATGCACATTAGGCAAATTGGCTGTGCCAAATTGCCCCTAAGTGTGAATGACTGTGTGTTTTGGTCTGATGAGCTGTTCAGGGTGTACCCCACCTTTGCCTAGTGCTGGCTGAAATAGGCACCAGCCTCCACACGGCTGTAGTAGGATTAAGTGGTTCGGCAGATGAGTGAGTGAAACATGTACAGTTCATATTTTGTCCCAGTTTCCATGACAACTAAATTACCATGAGAGTTTTTTTGATGTTGAGATGTTTGCAGTTTCAATTGTTACCATGTTTCCATAGCAACCAATTTCACATGCAAAAAATATGGGTGGCGATCACTTCCAGGCCAGAACTCGAAAACCATTTGCGACTTATTCATTATCCCACTGGCGTATAACTTTGGGGGGATAGTCATTACTCTGTCCATTGAAATTCTGGGTGTAATCTCCTGATGACTCTTATTCTGCATCTGTTATAAGTCACTGAGAGCTGAATAATTAAGCGTGTGTGTGTGTGTGTGTGTGTGTGTGTGTGTGTGTGTGTGTGTTAGGAGTGGGTGCCCATAATAAGGCATGACATGCTGTCTCAAAGGAAAATAAAATCCCAGCCTCCACTGTCTGATGCCTACCTTCAAGGCATGCCAGCAAAAAGGAGGAAGGTGGGTGCTAATATATAAATACTCATCAAATATTTAATATTTTAAATATTTCATATACATACATACTACATATTTTTCTCCTTGTACCCAGTGTAGGGCATATTAAAGAAATAAGAGTGTTATACTCCTACTAGTTTTATGTTGTGTCTGATAGACCGCACAGGGCGAAGGACCACACCTTTCTCTCTCGGAGGCTGTGACCGTCGCTGCTCGAGCAGTAGGAGCACAACCAGTCACTAATCCAGACAACCTGCAGGGGGAGCTGGACACACCAGAGCTGCAGGACGCTTATACAGAACAGGTGATGAAAATATGACTAGTTTTACCTCTGGTTGACTTGACTGCATAAGTTTAGTAGCTCAGGGCTTTGAGCCCAGGGCTTGCATAAGTGTTATTGTTTGTAGCTGTTTATTAATTGGTTGATTAATTAGATGAGGATTTTAAGAAAGTGCATAACTACCACTCAAGAGTTTGCAGGTTCGAGCCTTGGTTGGTTCATGTGGCTATCCGCAGCCAAGAGCCCATGAAAGCTTATTGGCCGAGCTCATGGGGAGGGAGGGATAGCTTACCCCATCATGGGTGTCTGTCAGCTTGTGCATACATAGCGCTTTCCTCCGAGTGTGTTGTATTGGCAATGAATACATGACAGCACAGAAAAAAAACTCGGATGACTGCCATCATGTTCCTTGGAGGAAGCTTCTGGTTGGCAGCTCTTGTGTGGTAGGGAATTGGTGGGGGTTACGGATAAGTGGGAACTGAATTAGTTACATTAGTAAATGTAATTAAATACATTTAAGAGAAAGCACAAGAGTTGGAATCTAAATGAAGGATTATTATTTGAAGTGATCTCTTTGTTTTCATCTCTCAGATCAAGAGTGACCTAAGGAAAAGAGTTAACGAAGACCCAGACTACAATTCTCAACATTTTCCAAATACACACAAGGCTTTCTCTGAAGACTCCTAATCTCATCGTTCAGTCAGTGCAGTGAAGTGTATTACAACTTCAGACGGATTCACTACGCCATGTAGTCAGTCAATAGAGGAGCTGGATTCTTCTGTGAAAGGGACCGACATTTATCTTTACTCAGTGTGCAGTAGCCATTGATGGCTTTATATACTACACCGGGACAGCACATCTGATTGGTCCGCTATCTCGGGATGAAAATTTTTTTTTTATTCCAAGTGGATAATGCTTGAATCAAACACGACAGACGCTTACTGTGTCACATTCACATAGAAAAGGCAGCGTGACACCTTTACAGAATGCAGTGTTCTGTGTATTATATACTAAACTCTGGACGAGTGAGCTGACCAAATTATGCACAGCTCTGTTAGCTTGGAGCGCGCAGAGCTCACCTGACGTGTCATGGTTAGTGTAAATATAAGTTTACACTAAGTATGTAAATATAAGATAAAAATTTAATTTTAATTTGTCCGTTTTTTCCGTGTAGTATACTTGAACCTATCTCTATTCCCTCATTTAGGGACTAAAAGAGGGAACAACTGTTTTAGGTACAACTGTACACCAAGGTCATGTGCTCCAAGATTAAGCGTCTGTCATTATTTAAGAAACAAACAAACAAAAAAAACCCCATAAAAATCTTGTTTTTGTGTGCTTTACTTTGGTTATGTTCCCGTGTAGTATATACTAAAACAATTATTCACGTCAGGCTCGGTGGATGCCGCTGAATTGTCACTTCGGCAAATAAATGTTGATCATGACACATCTCCACTGCCTTGATATCGGTGGACTCACACCAGACACAGTCATGTTTCATATTGTAGATCACCACCGAAACTGCAAGTGGACACTGCAAGTTCATATACTGAAACCTTCAGCATTCAGCATCGCTCAACTTTATCCACATGAAAGCGTGCACCGCGTCGATGCACCAGTTAGCTGGCCAGTTCGGAAGACCTGGCCTAATACACGGCGAGGTCATAGAAACGCCCACCAGCAACAAAATCCAAGAAGTAGTGTAATGTAATATATATATATAAATACACTGTTTTGTTCTGATAGTTGCAATAATAGCAGCTATTGTACACCAGATATGTGAAGTGGAAAAAAATAAATCAGGCTCGATTACCCAAGTCGGTCTGTTTGTTATTTTCAGTGTAAACACGTTAGGCTTTTTATAAATCTGTTTACTCAGACATTTATGTAATAATATAGCACAGCCAGTGTAGCCATGTTTGTCTCCGGACAGTCCATTTCCTAACTATTCATTATCGAGATAAATACTGATTTGTGAACGTGATTCTTTCGCCGCAAACCACAATTTAATTCTGCAGAATCTTTAAAATCAATACGCTGCCATTTCCGAGAGTCATCATGATGTAATAAAATCCATGTTTCAGTTTTTTCACCCTTTTAATTGTTATTCTTGAAAAACAAAGGAGGTGGTTGTGGGTGACACCTTTACAGAATGCCGTATTATATACACTTTGAGAACATCTGCCTCACAGCAAGGATGTCCTAGTTTTAAGTCCCGGGTTCAGCAAGGGTGTTTCTGTGGGGTTACAGCCATGCTGCATCCTTCAGGTCCCCCAGGTACTCCGGTTTCCTCCTACAGTCCAAAGACAGGTACAGCTAACTGGTTGTTCCAAATTGCCCCTGGGGATGAATGGCGAATGCTGTGAGTTGCCCTGTGATGGATTGGTGAGCTGTTCAGAGGGTGAGGGTACATTCTGCCCTGCCTTGCCTTCGCCCAGTGTCACAAGAGATCGTCCAGCAACACACCACAATCTAAAACCTTAAACACAGCCAGTGTATCGATCAGCTTCTCCAAATCTCAATCATTCCATGAGAGCAGATCTGAATCCTTCTCAGTCAACAGACACATATATTTTTCTCTCCGCCCACACACATCAGCGTTCTTTAATCTTGAGCCTGTTTAAAGGAGGAGAGGAACATTGGGAGAAGATTAAGAGCTGGCCTGTCTTCTTGAAGCCCCAAAGCCACCAGAGCTCCTGCTAGCACCGATGTCACTGCCCTGCCTTTGCCCAGTGTCAGAAGAGATCGTCCAGCAACACACCACAATCTAAAACCTTGAACACAGCCAGTGTATTGATCAGTGAAAAGACATCTCATGCTAAACGGTGCTTATTTACATGACACATTACATTATATACGTTTTCATTCCAGAATTTACCAGGATTACCATCAACGAATTAATCCTTGGTGTGACGCTGTGCTTATTTAGTTTTCATATGGGTGTGTGTTATTTAATTTTTTTACTAGGCTACCCAGAGGAAATCCACGCAACCATAGGCAGAACATGTAAGCACACAGGAATACCCTCGTTGAGCCCAGGGCTTGCAAAGTGTGGTTGAGTATCGCACTGGGCTATTTTTTTTTATTTACAAAAGAAGTCATAAATTTGATGTTTATTTTCAAAGTATATGCCAAAACTTCCTTCAGTGCATTTCTTTTATTAGTGAGGTGCAATTTCCTCTCTCCCACTGTATCTCTATTATTTTAAGGTTATAGCGATCTAATCCAAGGGGACCACCGGAAATAGGGAAATCCGAATATAACAGCCCACCGGAGTAGGGTAATTCAAAAATCACGGGACCACCAGATATAGGGAAATAAAAAAATGATGGGACCACCGGATTAAAATATTTATGAACAATAAAACTGTTAATGAATAAACACTTTTGCACAATCAATATAATAAATTCAGTATCAGTAAATTCTGTGAAATCATATGCACAACCACTGGAAGAAGTGAAAAAAATACTCATTGTGGCAGAACCAAAATATAAGTGGAGGGAATCGAATTGTGACGGGGGATACGAGCTGATGTCACATCAAATAAAACAAGTGAAGCGCATTATGAGGTGAGGAAATCTCCCAGTATCCCCTCTGTGCAGAATAAAGATTGGAGTGTGAAAAGCCTTTGGAGTCCCTTATTACCTTGCAGATACCTCAGAAGGTACCATACACTACTCCCTCTAGTATTCTTCTATTAGAGAGCAAAAAAAATGACACTTTCACAGACTCATTTTTGTGTTGTAGAATCACACACACACACACACACACATTTTGTAATCTGTGCATTCTTCTGTATTAACCAAAATAACAATATCCAGTTCAGATCTCTAAAACATTTTTAAAAGATAACTTCAAGGCTTTATAAACTTTCACTGCTCTGAGTGTCATTCCAGTTATGAATATTTATTTTCCAAGAGATGTCTTCATGACTGGAGAGATAGAGATGTTGATGGAGACGGAAAAACACTTCTGCTCGAATATGAATCATAAAAATGCAAATAAACGCTCTATCAGTATATTATCCTTATTATGGTTATCATTATCACTTTTGCGACACTCTGGTGGTCTAAACAATTATGAAGACAGAACGTAGCCCCCGGCACGGAGCCCCACACCGCCAGCACCAACTTCCTAGTCAACAGCTGTTTTGTCTAATAATGGAAATTTCAGTCCACGAAGACGAGTCCACACCAGAACCTTCAGTTCCACATCATTAATTTCCAGAGGCTTCCGAAGTGGAACAAAACAAAATCAAATTAATTAGGATGCAGAAAACCAACATGAGGAATTACTGATAATAATGATAAAAACAGTGCACTTGTGAATTTTTTTTTACCCTTGACAGGCTATGCTAATGGCAATTTCTATCTAAATTACTATTTAAGGAACTCGACACTACCTTCCCAAATGAGGTTAAGATAAAGTTTTATTTCAATTTATCTTTTGAGGAGTTTGAACACCCCCCTTTTTTTTTTACCGCTAAATCCAAATCTTTAGACTTTATTTTTCCTATTTTATTCTCGACAGAAGCAGGTGAGCTCTGCACACTCTGAATGCTGCTGTGTTTTTAAACCCATTCAGCATTTTACTTTATGCGAAACAGAAATTTGAGTAAACCGTGCTCCATGAATGTTTTTTTTAATACTCGTTTAAAGCTTTAGCATATACAATAAAAGCAAACCAAAACAAGACAGTAGTGTTGACGCTGCCTGCTCCGAGTGACCGTGACACAATGAGCGTCAGTGTTCATATTCGTTGAAGCATTATCCACTCAGATGCTTTTTAATCCCAAGACTGAGGACCAATCAGATTGTGCCAGATGTGTATAACAGGCATGTGGAGCAACTATGTGTACCAAGATCATATGTACCTACCTTAAGCTAGCAGTGCTGCACTGACTAATATTAATATCAAAACAAAACTTGCACTTTGTGGTCATGAGGTCAGCAAAGAAAGCTCTCCTCCGTCTTAACACCAACCAGGCAAGTTTCTCGTAATAGGCAGGTGCAAATAAAAAAATCTTCACAGTAAATTTTACATATGTCACTCTTGACAAATTCTTGCTAGAAATCTCCATTGATTGTATTTAAGACAGTTGTTTTCCTAAACATTAACAGTATTTATGTCACACACGCACTGGGTTTCTTTATCATCTTGGATTCCATTTAATGTGATTTTTATAGTAAGCTGCTACAGAACTATGCTGGAAACTCATTACCATTCTAGATGTTGTAGTCCATGCTAGTTACATTAAACAGAATATTTACATAGTGTAGCGAATCCTGCACAGAGCTTTGGGATGTCACATGGTAAAGTATCACTTAACATTCAACCGTTAGGCGAGTATATGGACAAACTGTTTGCGTCTCCTTTGTTGTTGTTTTTTTTAAACGATGTTCCACGTCATCAGGAACATCCCACTTGCTTCTCCAAATCTCAATCATTTCATGAGGGCAGATCTGAATCCTTCTCACTGTCGACAGACACACACATCAGCGTTCTTTAATCTTGAGCCTGTCTAAAAGAGGAGAGGAACATTGGGAGAAGATTAAGAGCTGGCCGGTCTTCTTGAAGCCCCAAAGCCACCAGAGCTCCTGCTAGCACCGATGTCACTTTGGGGATCACAGGTGGTTGTGCCTTCATTACCTGGAAAAAATAAGTTTATCATATATTATATGAAGTAATATACATTCTGTATACACAATACAATAATACATTCGGTTTTAAAATCATTTTGAGTCTGATTGCTCTCACTGTTTCCTTCCCATGTTGTCTCGGTGAGGTTTTTTCTTGCCCGTCGCTTGCTTGTTTATTAAGGACGTACATTTAGATGTCCAACAAGTCGCTTTCTGACAATGCTTAAAGTGCAACAAATTTTAATCTTCCTACAAGGAAATTTAAATACCAGATTACTGTCAACATCTGAACACAAACTCCTCTCTAGTCCTGCTTTTCAACCAACAAAGAACAGGCTCTCGAACTGGTTCTCTTCACGATTCCTTGCTACCAAATTGCAAACTAGCCTCTTTTGGATGTCCACCAATTTTGAACATGCACACTGTAATCAACTGGATTACCACAATCAGCAGGATGCACCACCAACAGAGGGCATTACAAAACCTGCAAGGTAAGCAAACATTGCTAGAAAGATAACATAAGCTTTTTTTTTTTTTTTTTTGGGTGAATTATCCTTTTCCAAGGCATTCTCTGCCTTTGCTTATTACTGTGCTTTGCTCCCTCTCCAAATGTATGACACACCCACTGAAGTCAACACAATTCACACTAGAAAAACCAGCTGTCATTTGGCAACCAAATTTTCAGGCTCTAAACCAACTTATTTTTGAAATTATGAAATGTTCAGTACGGTTTAAAATGTTGTACATAAACAAAAATGGAACCCCATTGGGTGGAAATGCGGGACCTTAGGAAGTCACCCTACTGGGTAGGCATGGGGCAAGTGAAGAAGTTGTTCCATTGGGTGGAAATGGGGACCATAGGAAGTTGTACCATTGCTAAAAAAACCTTCTTGGATTAATACAACAGTCATCTTTTTAATGAACATCTACAGAAATACATTGTTTCAAATAAAATATTTACTGGCTACTGCCCGTAGACTTCCATTATAAAAAAAAAAAATTAAAATAGACCAATACTAGACAGAAATTATGCTGAAAATAGGGGGTTGCTCCTTTAATGACTGAAAAACACAATCACCATGAAAAACTAAGGATAAAAGTTATTACCTTTTCAACTTTATGACAGTGTATGAGTCCATCAGAGCCCAAATAGAAGGTCGAGAATGCGTCGAAGGTTCTGTTCAAACAAACGTCAATGAACCAGTCAGCTGGTAACGTCATGAGCTTATACTCTGTGTTCCACTACTGTATGTCGTACCTGTAAAACTGGCTTTTATCTTTCTTGTAGAAGCGGAGGAGAACATTGTGAAGGGGCAACCCCTTGACCCTCCAGCGCGCTTTAATGGAGCCATCCTCTGGGTGCTTGGTCAGCTTCAGCACCTCCAGTCGGGCGTCTGCATAATAGCACAGGCACAGGAGTCGCCACAGCATCAGGGTCAGCTGATACACTACACGGCCTCTAAGATGAAAGAAGAAAGGCAGTGTTCAAATATCTAAATCACATTCTTTAATGGTGTGGAGTAACTGTTGGCACCCTCATTTTCGAATAACTAATTCAAACTGGTTTATTCATTTCATGACATTCATTCATTATAAAATGCTGATAAACTGCAGTTAAATCCAAAACCTAAATATTTTAATTAAATAATAAAAGGTTAAAAGCTGTAACAAACATTATTTATACATTTGGTTGTCAAAACTTTGCTTTTTGCTCATCGAAAACACATCATGGAATTTCTTACTAATTACAAAAATGACTCGAATCTCAAGTTGGAAAGTGTGAAACTTGACTGTAAGTGTTTGCGCCTACAAGCATTTGTGAGAGCTGT
Source organism: Neosilurus hyrtlii (assembly GCA_028564935.1). Taxonomy (NCBI): domain Eukaryota; kingdom Metazoa; phylum Chordata; class Actinopteri; order Siluriformes; family Plotosidae; genus Neosilurus; species Neosilurus hyrtlii. The sequence goes on from JAOUQZ010000012.1 coordinate 14,342,437, forward strand.
AGGCATTTTATATTACAAGGTCACAGGACCATATTGGTCAATACTTGAAGCAGATCTGGAATGTGTAGACTTGTACAAATGTATCCAGAAAACACGCAATCAGCTCCTTTTGTGGGAGCAAGATGTAGATGTGCTTGTAGATGTTAATTCAGAAGGAGTGTTTCCTGAATGGGCGGTACGGTGGCGTAGTGGTTAGCACGTCCGCCTCACAGCAAGAAGGTCCTGGGTTCGATTCCCAGTTCGGGCGTTTCTGTGT
>JAOUQZ010000012.1:14342792-14360236 GCA_028564935.1 Neosilurus hyrtlii
TGATGGCCCTGCGATGGTCTGGTGAGCTGTCCAGGGTGTACCCCGCCCTCGCCCAGAGTCGGCTGAGATGGGCGCCAACCTCCCTGCTACCCTAAGTAGGAATAAGCGGTTCAGAAAATGAATGAATGAATGAATGAATGAATGTTCCCTGAATTTCAGCTTGGAAAAGATAGTGTTCAATTCCCTGTACACACAAAACCGCCCAGAATATCAAATTACAGTTAATGCCTCCAGGGACCTGACTCAAGGCGTCATAGATGTTACTGAGCGTCAGCCTTCAGATTTTCTACCTGATGGACGATTTGGAGAAGAGCCTAGTGTGGAACGTAGGATCAAGTTAAAATATTGCAAGTTGACCAAACTTCTGGGGGAAAATGCTTTTGGAAACCTTAACTTCAGTCAGTTCAAAAGGAGAAACGCTCCGATGCACATGGTAAAACACAACATAACCCTGTCTGTTTGGCTTGCTGATAACTCTGCTGATGATCGGAAAGAACTAATGCGCTTAGCCCATGGAAAAAAAGTCAAATCTTGAAAATCAAGCACAGGAAAAACGAGAACACCGCGCCTCATAGAAACTCGCAGGAAAAAAGAAGAAAAAAGTCTTTTCTGTGGCACTGTGTAAATTACGAAAAAATATGCGAAAAAGTGCATAAGAGCTGCTACTACTGAAAATTATCCCTTTCTGACCAATCAGATCAGAGAATTCTGTGCAATACCTGGTTTTCATGTTGAGAAGGTCATTGATGAACTCCACGTTGTTTGAATACATGCTGTAGTCGTGACTCTTCAGAAAAAACGTGGGGAGCTGAAACGCAATGTGCACAATTCATGACGGTTATGTGATAAAACAAATACATAAATAAATTGTGTCTGCAAGAAGACACAAGGAAGCATCTGGGAATTATTAAATGTTACCTCAATCCTCAGCCTTTCATGCATCAGTGCGATTTTCTGCTCATTCTCACTGTCCTTCTCACTGGAACCCTGGTCCATGCTTTCCGTCTCTGCAGCTCTGCAGAGGGAGCTAAAAGAACCTGGGAAGGAGACGTGTCCTACTTTCAACACATCTGCAGCTTCAGGTACAGGTTCGCTTCCAGGACAGTGAAAGCAATAAAAGCGTGATCCCAATATGAACGGGGCGGGGCATCCTTCAGCCTCAAACAAACTTCGAAACGAGCTCTGCTCTTGATCCGGCTTTGACTCGGTCCTTGACTTTCCAATAACACTGATGTCATCTTCTCTTCTTCCATCAACGGTAGTTAAAGGAAAAGAAAAGTCAGTGGGCCAGTTGGCTCCCAATGCCAGGAGCTCACTCAGCTTAATTTCACCAAACAGGGGGGACTCCACCAGTGTATGCTGATCGACTGCTTCCCTGGGTTTGAGCAAGACACACATGCTAAAGGACTCCTCCCAGTCATCTTCTGAAATTCGCTCTCTCGGCTGGTACGCATGATGTACTGGGTTAGGTAGGGATACGTTCTGGATGGACTGATGATGAAGGCTGTTTGGAGGGGCCAAGACCCAAGATCCACTGCTCAGAGATCTACAGGGGGCATTTAACACCACCTGCAAATAAAAAAAATGTAATTCAATGATAAGCAAGCAACTTAATTATTATTTTTATTATTTTGTTAATAGTTTTTATTAGGAGTGAAGGCACATTAGAACAAGAACCAATGTCATATTTACATTGAGTATCACATCACAACTGTATCACAATCCAAAAAATATAAACATATTGATAAAATAGAAATATTGTGCAATATAATGAATGAAGAGCAAGGCATACAGTCAACCTATATGGGTTAACTTGCAGGGTGAAGCATGTCATTTATCGCAATTGTCGGTAATATTGGAATAGATCAGTGACAGTCGAGTTTTGGAATAATGGAGTCTAAATAGAACTTTGAACTGTATAAGTGTGAGACGAGCACAGGTTGAACTTGTGTAAAAAAATTTTAAGAGCAGTATCCCGCCAATGATCCTCAAAATTTAGATCCAGTTCTCGTTCCCAAGCAGCCTTAACTTTAGTAACTGGTGAGGAATCAAAAGACAGAATTTCATTATAAACTTTGGAGATGAGTGATTTTTTAAGTGGGTCGTGGTTCAGAAGCTCCTCCCACTGTAGGCTCGGAGGTGAGGAAGGAAAAACTGTAAACAAAGTTTTAGCTGATTGAAAGATTTCGAAAAAAAAATGAGAGGGAGGGAGATGAAATTCACCAAGAGATCCGAACTACGAAAGATACCATCCTTGTAGACATCAATAAAACATTTCGGGCCTTTATTATGCCATGCAAAGAAGGTTGAGTCTGTAAGCGCAGGTTGAAACAAGTGATTCCTCACTAAAGGAGCTAAAAAAGATGCTGACTTAAATTTGAAGTGCCTCCTAAATTGATACCAGATTTTAAGTGTGGAACGAACCACTTGGTTATTTGTAAAGCCAGAGAGGTTGGATGGAATAGAAGAGGTAAGTAGAGCAGTTAAGGAAGATGACGGAAGAAGACGCCTCCAAGTTGCACCATGGCAGGTCTACTGATTTGAACCAAAACAAATTTTTTTTGGATATGTGCTGCCCAATAATACAGTTGAAAATTTGGAAGTGACAATCCCCGTTGAATTAAATCTCTGAAGTGTAGATTTGTGAATCCTGGGTGTCTTTCCACAACATAAGAAGTCAAAAATAATTTGATCAATTGTTTAAAAAAAATGTTTTGGCAGGAAAAGTGGGAGACAATAATAGGAATTTGAGCAAAATATTCATTTTAACTGCAATGATTCTTCCAATCAACGAAAAAGGTAAACATTTCCATCTTTGGAGGTCAGATTTAATTTTAGACGTTAATGGTGAGAAATTAGCAGAAACAAGAGTATAATGTTCTGGTTACATTGATCCCTAGATACTTAAAGCCAATTTAAAAGGGATATCAGACTGTGTCAGCTGTAAAGCTGAAGCACTGCTAGGATAGCATGCGCTTTTAGAGATATTAGCCTGAGAATGATCCAAATCTCTGAAAAACAGATAAAACAGTTTATCACAGGGAAATTGAGGCTATCTAGGAACAAATTTGTTTCAGTGGAGTCAAATGGAGATTCAGACTCATATAAATAGGAATAGAATGAGCAAAAAACATGATTAATGGTGGTGGATCCCTATGCAATGTGCCTGATGAATCTATTATCTGAGGGATCATACGTGAGGCTGCCTGGCGACGTAGCTGATGAGCCAGGAGCCGACCTGCCTTATCCCCATGTTCATAATATGTGGAACGTGATCGTAAAAGAAGTCGCTCTGCATCACTATTAGTGATGAGATCAAATTCAGTCTGTAAATTAACATATTGTTTAAGTAAACTGAGAGAAGGGCAAGTAGCAAGTTAGTGGTCCATATTAGTGATATTAGTACTAAGTTCTTGAAATTTGGCTCTATGGGACTTGTTTAAATGGGCAGAATAAGAGATGATTTGTCACTGTACGTATGCTTTTAATGATTCCCACAGCAGTGAATACGAGATTGGTTCCATCATCTGAAAGAAGTGAAGTATTGAAAGGTTGTGAAGAAAACAAATTTATACATGACAATAGAGAGGGAATTAACAGTCAGAACTTTGGGAATTAATTTGGCATTAATAAAATAATAATCAATCCGGGAAAAAGACTGATGCATCTGTGCAAAGAAAGAATATTCCTTGGAATGAGGGTTATAAAATCTCCAGGGATCAATGCAACCATTCTTGAACATGAAATCTGAAAGTGACCTCGGGGTCAGAGTTCGTGGATTAGAGTGGTCCAGGTTGGGATCAATTACACAATTCATGTCCCCTCCACTTACAAGGAGGTTGTTATTCAAGGAGGGAAGACATGCAAATAGCTTATTTGCTATATATACTAATAGTGTGGATCGTCGAAAATGGGGGCATAATGTTAACTAATAAACGGGAACATGGAATAATGTACCAATAACAATTAAGTATCTGCCATTTTTGTCTGACATAACCTTAGCAGCTGAAAACTGCATTGACTTACCAATTAAAATAGCAACGCCCCTGGCTTTAGAAATAAAATTTCAGTTTAGAGTGAAACACTTCAGACAACCAGGGGCATTTAAGTCTGACCTGATCTTTGGTAAGTATGTGGGTTTCCTGCAAAAACACAGCTTTGAGACGTTTCAAATGAGCAAATATCCTGAATCTCTTAATTGGACTCCCCATGCCTTTAATATTCCAGCTCAAAAATCTCACAGAGGACCCAGCGTGTGGGATATCAGCATTACTAGCATTAGTGGCTATATGTTAAGGTTTGTGTCTTCAAAAAGAAATACGGAACACTTGTAAACTAAAGAGTAAACTAAAGAGCAGGAATCAACACCCCACCCCACCCCCCAATAGCACCAACAAATGACCCCATCCCCAAACGATGGAGATCCCAGTCCAAACTCCACAAGGAGTCAAATCCCTAAAACAAAGGCTTACGGTTTTTAGCCTAATATTTACAGTCGGGGTTCGGTTTGAGCTCCTACAAACTTAAGCAACATTATTCAACAAGGCACAACTAATCAAGTCCAAGCAAAACTGAAAACCACATAATACCAATATCAAAAAGTGAAGAGAAAAAAAAGAAAAGACACAAACTGAAGACGCTTATATATGAACTGGAAGAGTAATAACTGTCAACATTAATTTGTAAAGCGTCACTACTTCAGTGTTGTGTATCTTTTTCTCAGTCTTCTTACGACTTGAGTGACCTGATAAATGCACTGGCCTCCTCTGGTGATTTAAAATCCTCCTCTGCGCCGTTGAGTGTGACCCGGAGGTGTGGCATGTAGAGCAGAAGAAAGCGGATCCCGGAGCTGGCGTCGGACATCATTAAATGCGGCTCGGGCGTGAGCCGTCTTCGGAGTATGGTCGGGGAAGACAGAGAAAGTCGTGTCCCCAATCTTCATCCGTTGCTGGGCCCTGGCTCGGCGTAATTTGTCCTCACAGTCCGTATGATAATGTAGACGAGCAACTATGGGACGAGGGCGCTCTCCGGGTTTCGGCTTCGGCTGAAGAGTGCCATGAGTGCAATCCACAAGAGGTTCCTTCTCGAGCAGAGAGGAAATAGCTGTGGCAGTAACAGAGGTGGAAAAATCCTCGGGAATTCCCACCAACCGTATGAAATCTCGCCTCCAAATCACATTTATTGTGTAATCTAATCAGGTTCACTGACAGATGCTCCACTTTAGCCTGTAACGTAGTAATGTCGTCAGTGCATGTAGAGATTGAAGTTTTCATTTCACCTATGGTGTCCTTCAGAGCGCGCACATCAGACTGGATATTTACAATACTTCCAGTTAACTCTGACTTCACTGCCTGCAACTCAGCCTTGATGTTCGACAAGTTTTCAGTCAGAGCCTGTTCAAGCTCGGTTTTGAAAATGGCTGGCATCTCGACGCGGAGTAACGAGAGCAGTACGGCCTTAAAGTCGGAGGAAAGAATACCGCCTGTGGCTCCGTCCGGGCTGGAGGGGGAGTCACTGCAGTGACGTGGCGTGAGATGAAGGCCACTGTAGTTGTATAGGTGGTCTAGTTTTTGGAGCCATTTAAATCGGCAAAAAGTATGCATTATGCTCAGGTTATAGTAGTAGGAAAAAACTCACACGGAAAAAAAAGATACCAAAATTGTGCCTTAAAATTTTTTTTTTGAGATTGTTGCAGGAGCTCAGAAAAACATGTCTTACTCCATTAGCTGCTACACCAGACGTCCAGCAAGCAACTTTAAATACAATCTATTTTTCCTTTCATGTTTCTGCTAATGTCTGTTCCTGAATGATGAGAGAGAGACAGAGAGAGAGTGTGTGTGTGTATGTGTGTGTGTGTGTGAGAGAGAGAGAGAGAGAGAGAGAGATTTATTGATGCATAAACCATTCATACATACTTCTGTACCCATACTGTAGGATTTCTTAATTTTGCAAAAACATGTAATTGCAATAGCATGTCAACACTGAAGCGCTGCGATTTTCACAGCAACTCATTCATTCATCATCCATTCATTTTCTGAACCGCTTAATCCACCACATAAGTTATAGTTTTGCAGCAAAGTTACAAAAGTCCTTTGTAAGAAGCTCTTTAACTGGCTGAACGAGCATGTAAGAATGCTCTATTGGATTGAAATAGTCTCAGGGTCAAAACAGGGAGAAACAGAATTTTGTAATCAGTTAGCTCCTAGGGCTAGTGGCTCAGAAACTAGTCCCCCATTGAGAAGCACTAGCCCTATATAAGTTATAGTTTTGCAGCAAAATTACAAAAAGAATTTGCCGAGTCCAGTATATGACGTTTCATGTACCACGTGACCTAGTTTAGCCTGTTTGGCAGCTGTGGGCTTAAAGTGACAGGAAATACAAAATTGAACTCAAATATCACAGAACACACAGCTGTGATAAATCTTGGAACTGAATGGTTTGATTTATTTAGTCACCATGAACTATTAGCAACAAAAACATGACTAAATATTTTATGTAAGACTGGAGCTTTAAGTGGCTTAGAAAACGAATGAATGATTGTATAAAGCTGTGTCTTGAAATATTAAGCTTGACATGTGTACAAAATGCAAATCTCCCAATCTCATTGGTGACTTTTACGCGTAAAACTGTAAAGTGTTTGACTCAGTCTTAATTAAATAAGATCATGATGGTTGTTGGCATGTTTTAATTAAGTTTTAATTAATTAAGTTGTGTTATGTAATGCCTGTCTTTTTATTTAATATTAGATGCCATAAAATACATCAGCAGATGAGATTGGGAATATTTTAGAGAGTCCAAAGGAAACTAAGTGCATTCAGTCTGATAATCAACATCAAAATAAAACAAACATGTCTTAGAGCATGGGTGTCAAACTTAGTTTCAATGGGGGCCTGATTACCAAATTTCTAGGTCATTGAGGGCCAATTAATCAATGAATACCTGTTTAAAAAGGGCACCCATGAAGTCTGCTGGGCAAAATGATTAGTTTAGGCATTTGTCCACTTATTCACAATGCTTGACAGCGACAAGCTATCTTGCAATCTTTCTCGAGTTCTGAATGACCAGCTGTTTTCTTAAAATAGGTTGCCACCACCTCATGGGTGGCTTGTGAATTATGGTTAATGGTATAAAAAATGTATAATTAAAAAAAATATTCTTTGAAAAGTTCTCCCGGTCCACATCAATTAGGTTGCCGGGCCAGATTTGGCCCACGGGCCTTGAGTTTGACACCTGTGCCTTAGAGGATCCTGCAATACATCTCACCTGCCATACGTTCCAGTTCTTCTTTATCAGCGGCTGGAAGCCACAACCCCTGATGCAGCCGAACCAAAACAAGACACCCCCTCTCCACACAGCCATTCAGGACGAGCCGCTCAGGATCCTCACAGCATTAAATTACCAGCAAAGTGACATAGTGGAATGAATCACAGGCACAGTTCTAGTTCTCCATCCCTGCACTGCAGTCACAAAGCCTTTGGATTTAAGAAAAAGGAGATCTCATTACCTTATATATGATTATAACACCAAAGCAAAAGACTATATCTCTCACTATGACTATTTAGAGACTACAGTGCAATCAGAGGTTAGCTATATGCCAGAAACAGCTTCATTCCTGCACTGTCACTAAAAAGGTCACGTGACCTGTCCCTGCGACAGCACCAAGCTTGTAATAAGCTTTTTCAGAAGTAAACATTACTTAAACTCACATTATACTGAAACCTGCAGCTTACACACTTCCTTCCGTGTAAATTTAGCTGAACCCAACTCGTACCTGACATTAATTAGTTCCTGACTGAACTGACGTGAATCCACCGGTTAGTTTTCTAACTCAATTGTATACAGCACGCTAGTGATAACATTAGCTGTAGCAGGCATTAGCATCAGGGCTAGCACTTTCAAATTATGCTAACTCGAACAGCTTGTGTAAAAAGTCAGCACACTTGACTCATACCTGTCAGTATGGATTCAGGACGAAACGTCAGTGTGTGACGACATCCAGACAACAGCTTAATAATGTAGATACTGAAACATAGGAAGCCGTTGTTAACGTTACATTAATGTCAAAACACTTTCAATGTCCTTCACCCAAGTACTGCTGCGCATGCGTCAATTCCTGCTCTAGAAAAGGCGGGGGCGGTGGTGCACAAAACCGGATATGACGTACGTGCTTTACAAACTAAAAGTCACCATACATCTTTTACATGTCTGAGATTACCCCTGAATCCCTGTTATCACCTAAGGACAAATTTAGCTTAGAATTTTCCCTGCCTAAAGGTACCAATACTGTAAATACACCCTTAAGATTAAGAAATAAAACACAAATAAAAATTTTTACTTCCATTTTTTTCAGTTGCAGTCCCTAGTAAAAATACATGCTACAGCATCTACTCACTCACTTGCCAAACGGCTTGATTTTACTAGGGTTGCAGGCTGGCTGGAGCCTCTCATCTCTGCCGACACTGGGCAAAGTCAGTGTACACCCTGAACAGTTCGCCAGACCATCACAGGGCCAACACACACAGCCATTCCCACTCACATTCACACCTTGGGGCAATTTGGAACAGCCAGTCGGCCTAATGTGCATGTCTTTGGACTGTGGGAGAAAGCCAGAGTGCCCAGAGGAAGCCTGCGCAAGCACAGGGAGAACGTGCAAACTCCACACAGAAACGCCCTCGCCAAGCCCCACAACTCGAACCCAGGACCTTCTTGCTGTGAAGAAGACGTTCTAAACACTATTTTATCATGCCGCCTACATGTAGGAGTTTTTACATTATTCAGAAGATGCCCTTAACCCTTTTATCAACATTGGTCATATCCGAAAGAACTTTTGAAATAACAAGAGAAATTATACCTCACTTGTTTGAGTAGCTTATACACCACCAAATAGATGGTTCTGTTATGTTATGATATATTATGCTTTTTGTAACTCTGAAAAACTTTCTGCAGTCAAAGCTGCAATTAGAGTGCAGTTGAACAGTCATTCTTCTTGGAATATGTAAAATCAGGGACTTGTCTGAAATTATTCCACTGATTTAAACCCAGTTAAAATAAATTAAATACTACATGTATAGATATTTATGGTCATAAAATGAAAGATAAGGGCTGTTCTATAGTCAGGGTTGTATTTAAAAATTATACAAGGGACCCTTTAAAGTAGGCACTTGCATACTTTATGACTGTCTCTTGTTTTTTGTTGTATAGAGCACGAGTAATCCCAACTATACTAGTGAAATCTAGTACCGTACAGTGCATATCAACCTGTAATGTAAACTGCTGAACAACCTACAGTCAATACATATAAACCTGTAATATAAACTGCTGAACAACCTACAGTCAATACATATCAACCTGTAATATAAACTGCTGAACAAACTACAGTGCAATATATATATCAACCTGTAATATAAACTGCTGATCAACCTACAGTTGAATATATATCAACCTGTAATGTAAACTGCTGAACAACCTACAGTGCAATATATATGAACCTGTAATATAAACTCCTGAACAACCTACAGTGCAATATATATGAACCTGTAATATAAACTGCTGAACAACCTACAGTGCAATACATATCAACCTGTAAACTGCTGAACAACCTATAGTGCAATATACACTAATACTAATACTAATACCCTGTACCCAATAATTACCACCAGCTATCAGAATTCTGTTACGTCCTGCCTAGTGTGTTCATTGTACACCACTGTTGTCTTTTTGAACGTGTCTCCTAGAGTGTATGTGTGTGCTTTACTTTACTGTATCCGTCTTTTCTCTTAACAGTGCATGTATCAACAATTATGAAACGTTGTTTTATCTCACTATGTACTGTGTAAAAGGCTGAAAATACGATAAAGACCTACTGACATTTTTACTTTGCCTGAAGCTCCATGCCTACCTCTACACTCCTACCTGCAGTTCCTCCTCCAGCCTGCGGTGGCGCTGTCATTTACCAAACTACCGGCGTTTGAAACTCGGTGGTGCTCTTGTGTCGCATTGGCAGCGAGTAGGGAAGTGTAGGCCGCATGTGCGTGCTGTTTTATCAGAAGGATCGGGATCTACGCAGCGAATTCACCACCTAATTCCCATTTTTATATTAATATAAAGGTCGACAAAAATGCCGAAGAAGTCTAAAGAAGTGGCGGAGTGGGAGGGAGACGATGAGCCCCAGAGTGGTAAAGATTACTCAGCACGTGAAGTTTAAAAGATTAGCAAACATCACATATCAGAACTAGCGGCTGTAACGTTAGGCAGGGGGTCTTGTTGTTTTTTTTTCTAAATGAATTGATTGTTTACACACCGATCTGTTTTATATGTTGGTCATTTGGTAGGATAAGTAGGAATGTTAACAGGAGTAGATAATAAGAAGCAGTTTATGTTTTGATTCTCCATAACTCAGTGCTTTAGATACTATGAGTTTCAGGAGCATTGCATCATCATCATCATCTACTACATAACCTCTGATGTAGATGTAAATGTATTCCATCCTATAATATTATGTCCTGTTGATTGATCTTCTCTTGATCACAAACTCTACACATTTCATAAGGATTTCTATTTCACCTGAGGGAAAAATGACTGACAGTGTTTTGTGTGTGTGTGTGTGTGTGTGTCCCAGACAAAGTTGTAAAGAAAGGAAAGAAAGACAAGAAGGGGAAGAAGAGTGTAAGTCAAATCCACCAATAAGAGCATGCTTTTTCATGCTTTTTACACTGCCATGCTGCGCATCAATAATAAAAACAGTCGAGGATTTGCTCTTTCATCCCGCCCCCTCTGGATTTCCATAGTTTTTCGATGAGTTGTCGTCGGAAAGTAAGGCTGAGAAGACGGAGGAGCCAGCAGTGAAAGACACCCAAGGAAAGCAGGTGGGTGCTGATAGTCAGTCTGGTCAGTGATTTCATTCATCCACAACAAAATTTGGTGTCGGTCTTGTTGACACAGAGAACTTTCAAATGGCACTTAAACCTAAAAATACACTCAGAGGGTGCAGACCTCCACCAAAGTAGTGCAATCTCATCTCTACGTGAGTTATAGTGGCAAATGATGTTGAATGTAGGTGATATTGCCTCCTTGTGGGCTGTTCTGCAATTGTTTTTTGTTTTTTTGTCCTTTTTTTTTTTCTCCCGGTGTGTTCTAGGTGATTTCTGCCTCCTTGCCCTAACATGCAATGTTAAAAAGTCCTTCAAAACGATCCGAATTACTCCCAAAACTCAATCAGTTCTTTGTTGGCCCAAGACCCACGTTTAGTAAAGATATTGTGGAAATCCCTCCGTTAGGTTTCAGGTTATTGTGCTAACAGACACATATGTTATGTCTGTATTTACATGGGAATTCTTCTAGACTATACATTTAGAGAATACAAATTCCCAGCGTGTTGTTCGTGTCTTTTAGGTTTCCTGGCTAGAGGCATTTGCCAATAAACACACTTTTTTCTTTGCTGTTAAACAGAGTATGATGTAACATAAAATAAAGAGTAAATTTAAAAAAAAACTAATTTTAATACTTCAATTAAATATTATACAACTACATATGACTGAGAAAATGGGAGGCATTTAAATATACATGTAATTCAAGTGCAATATATTTGTAATAAATTGCTAATAAATACGTTAAATAAGTCAGTACCTGATAAAAGCTTTTATGTGAGTCAGACTCCGTCCAGTATGCACACCTAGCTTCTGAACAGCATGAAATCATTTCTATGAATAACCTCCTATCTGTGAATACAAAACCCTAAATTTATTATTATACTAAATAATAACCGCACGTAGTGTAATGTGTGTGTGTTGCAGGAATACATATATTAATGAAATCTTGAGATAATAAATCAGTGTATCCCGTAACAATCAGCTCTTCATTACAACATCATGTCAGTGATGCAGGTGGAAATAGTTCACCATGTCATGTTTCGCCTAAATATGACTTGCTATATATATATATATCTTGTTATAACAGGAAAACTAATGAAAATAACTAATTTTCTTGAGAAAACAGTGGAAATAAAATGCACGGCTGCATGTATGTTTAGGGCTCTCGTACTGTATATTCCTGTGTAGTATATTCGCCTTGGGCTCGATGGACGTCACTGAATTGAATAGTCGTCTTGGGGACTATTCAGGGACATGCACCTTGCATTCTGCAAATAATTGATAATTATTCAGTATGGGGTTTTTTTCTTCCAAACATCAAGGTTAAAGAAGCTCTAAAAGCCACAATTTAGATAAATCCAATTAATGTGTGGAATAAAATATGGCGAAGTATCAGTTTGATTCCGTTGAGCTCCGTATACTATACACCTACCAAAATACCCTGACAAGTGTCTCTTCACATGATGATGAATTGGTGCAAGAAATTATTGTAAGGGGCAATGGTGGCTCAGTGGGAAACTTTTGATCAGTAAGCCAGAGAAGTTGGGGTTTAAGCCACAGTACCACCAAATTACCACTCTTGGGCCCTTGAGCAAGGCCCTTAACCCATTGACTGCTCAGTTGTATAGTAAGTTGAGAGTAAAAATGTAATTCACCCTGGAAAAGGGTGTCTGCCAAATACCGTAAATGTAATGGCTCTGCTAAATGTGTATTATATTATTGTACCTTTTGTAAAATGTGTTTTGTATATTGCACTGCATATGCGTTAGCCTCCAAAGAAAAAGAAAGACCGTCGGAAAGGGAAAGTCGGAGGTATGGAGGATGAAGATGAAGACGTCATGCAGCGATTGAAGAAACTGTCCGTTCAGCCCAGCGATGAGGATGAGGAGGAGGGTAATATCAGAAACCTGAGAACTACTTTTAAAATTTCAGTTCATTGTTGAAAAACGTAACTTTTAAAAACGTATTTAATCCAGTTTCATATTCATTTTAAGTAACCTGCTGTACACTTGGTTTACAGTAATAGCAGCTCCAGTGAAAGGTGCAAAGAAAAACAAGGTGAGGTTGCACTTTTTTCAGTCTTATATGTGAAAGCATGTTTTAATAGTTTTACAGTAAAGTTTAACGTTTTGTCAGACTCGACTGTATGACCGGTGCAGTCATTGATTGTGGAGAAAGATTGTTGATGCTGATTTTGAATTTAACAGCTTAAGCAATATAGTTCTTGCTTCAGTTCTTTTTCTGAAGCTCCGCCCCTTAACTTCATGGACATGTATTGCGGAGGCAATGACACTAACAGTGACACTCCACCCCATCCTCCGTCCAACCAGTCAGCAGTGGGAGTGTTTTTTTGCTTTGCGCAACCACAAATGCTCCTCTGTTGCTGATTGACTGGAATAGTGTTGTGTGGCTAACTCTTAGCTACGTTGTTTGTTTTAAATCTACTGAACCAGATTATTTTCTTATAGCGTTTATTTCTTAGTGCATTTTATTTCCCTTATGTTACAGCAGATTGACAGCAATTCTATCTCATTAATCATAAAATTTGTACACGTTGTATCTTGTGAGCCATTTATAGTTCTGTTGAATCTTGTGAAATGTTCTTTCATCACTGTGAGAGTGGCTGCAAAGTTCACCATCACAGAATCGCTGACACATTGATCGAGATTTGAACACGAATAGCTCTGTTTCAAATATTGGCGTGTATGTGTGTATGAGGGAGAGATAGCGTGATCTGTGCAACATATCTTGTTTTTAGGGTGGCAACATATTCGCTGCTCTGAGTCAGGATCAGAGTGATGAAGACGAGGAGGAGGACGATGCCGATGGTGAGGACGATGACCATAAACCAGACAATAAGAAAAACTCTAAGGTGAGCAGGGACTTTAAACATTTGAGAAGGTTTTAGATCCTAAAGTTTTGCTGTTACATTAGAAAAAAGCTCTGGGAAATGAACCCATGACCTTGTTGCTGGGAGGCAGACGTGTTAAGCACAACGCCACTGTGCTGCCCTGGCAAAATAGAGTCGTTGTTTATTACAGTTTAGCTGTCTGTGTGTTTTACAGATAAAAATCCAAATCTGGACAATACCCTTTGTGTTTATTAAAATTTTTGGACATTTGCCAGAATTCTGTCCCAATCACATCTGATGGGTTTTCCCAGACTGCCGCACATCTGTTTACCTTCACAGCATAACTGGGCAGCGGAACCAGCAGGGGATCTTTTTGTTTTTGCATCTGCATCTAATGTGTGCCAAAATATCTGTATGTATGTAATTTAGGAAGTTTCCCGAGGAAAGAAAAACAATAAGGCCAAGACTAAGAAGCCTAAGGTGTGTACACAGGAATGTTTTTCTCGTTTTTATTTATTTATTTTTTATTCATCCATCTGACCATTTCATTTTTCTTGGAGCTGTATATTTTACAGAACATCATTATATACAACACATACTAACCCCACTTCGAATGTTTCTTTTCTTTTCTCCTATTTGGTGCAGTCACTTCCTGGACACTCACATTATTGGAAAGGTCACAGAGGGTGTACTGAAGATGATATATGAACAAAAGGTCACATTGGTCTTCTCTGTTCTCATTTCTCTGGGCTTATGTCCTTACAGGCATCTGATGATGAACCTGATGAGGAGGTGGAGAAAAAGGATGTGAGTGAGAAAAACGGGGAGAAGAAGAACATGAAAACAGACAGTAACACATCTAAGGTGAAGAATTCAGTGGTTCGGTGACTCATTAGCATCGAATGTTGACTCTCGGCCACCTGTTAGCGTTTGTAGGGTGTAAAGTGGTAGTAGGAAGTGATGGGTTAGTGGATATAGCTCTGGGTTACTGGTCTGGAGGTCGGGGGTTTAAGCTCCAGTACCACCAAACTGCCCTTGAGCAAGGCCCTTAACCCGCAACTGCACAACTGTTTTAAAAAGAAATGTAAGTCACTCTGGATAAGGGCGTCTGCCAAATGCTATAAATGTAAATGAAACAAAATGTAAAAAAAAGTCCTATATCACGATGTTAAAAAATCTTTTGAAAATTCCTGGATCCAAAATTTGAATCTTAATCATGTCCAAAATCTAATGTAGTCTTCCTTGTCCAAAGCTCCACCTCTGGTAGGAAATTTCATGAGTCAAGTCCACTTCTAACAAATTTCCCTAAAGGAAAAACCTCTACCTTCTCTATCTCTGCTAAATTAACTTTATCCACAAAATTAATTTTGATACCTTTCTTAAAAGCACATAATACTCCAGATGTCTGATATATTTCATGGTGGTGCACTTGGCTTGGATTATTTTGACTAGGCATGTTAATCATCTTTAGCAGACAATAGTTCCAGAATCAGGAATGCAAAAAAAAAAACCCAGCAAAAAACCAGTCAAGTGCAGCATAAAGTTATGTAACACTAATGTTATTGCAAAACACCCAGTACATTAATCAGGGATGAGGGATGTGGGTCACCAACCTCTGATTAAAGACAGTGAACGTTCTTTTTTTTAGTTCTCCCCACCACCAAAGTTGAGCTGAAAGGGGGCTATAGGAATTGGGTTAGTTTTTCCCTCTGTACCACTTGTTTGTGCGATAACTTTGGTAACAAATTTGGTGTATGGGTCCCCCTCAGGGCTGAATAGGGTGAAATTCAATATGGGTCGTGTTGACCTTGTTTCAAGGGCACCAGTTCACTTTTTATTTATCGGACGTGTTTAACTGACAAATATTATCAAAAGGTCCTGCCAGCAGGAGCGGCTGGATCTGTGATCTGTTCTTAAAATAAAAATTAAATGAGGAAGAGAAGTACTAAACAGTCGAATCTACATCGGCATGGAGCTTGCAAGGATGACTTTAACCAGTAGATATTTTCGTCCATAAAATCTTTTTATTTTTATTTTATATTTTTTTTAAAAGATAGCCCAAAAACACAAATAAGTGTAAAGGACTTCTTTAATAATGGAGTAATTTAAACACATGTAGCTGGTGTTTGCAGGAGGAGGATGAGACCAAGGAGGAGAAGCCTAAGAAAGCTGCAGGAAAGAAAGAACAAGTAAAGGTCAGAACACATGAACCATATTTTAGTAGGACAGAGTGTATTTATTTACACGTGGAGAGCAACAGTGGTAGTTTTTTGTTTAATTTTTTCTCTGTTTCCTGGTAGAAAGGCAAGCCTGCTCGCCCCCCTCCTGATGAGGATGAGGATGAGGAAGAGAAAAGCGATGACAATGACACCATGAGGGTATATTCACTATTAAGCTTCATTCTTAGTAATCCTGTTGTTTTTCCATTTGTTCACGATCCCTGTTTTTTCCGTCTTGACGGCAGAGTGCAGAGGACGCCCTTGTGGTGGATCAGAGCAAAGGACTGGAAGAAGACCTGTATGCCAACCTGAGTAAAAAGGAGAAGAAGAAAAAAAAGAAGCTGGTACATGTCCTGAGAATTGATGAGAATAAACGAGTGAATTGTTTAAACTCATTTTTTAATTTGATCACTTGAACAGTTGTTGCTGCTTCACAGATGGAGTATGAGCGACAGGTGGCGAGTGTCCGTGCACAGAGTGCCGTAGAGGGAGATTTCTCAGTCTCTCAAGCTGAGCTGTCTTCAAGGCAAGCCATGCTGGAGAACGCCTCTGATATAAAGGTCAGTTCTGTAACAACTGCTTTTGTTTGCAGAAAATGAATTAAGTTTATTCAACTTAAACTCTATTACCTCCGTATCTTTAATTACTTTCAGGGTTCACTTTTGCCAGCATGGTACCATGTAGGCTCACCAATCTATTAAGATTTTGATATATACAGTAATTCCTAAGAATTCCTTGCTGTGAGCTATATTTGGGTAATATTAATATTCTTATCCTGTTTTATTGGTTATACTAAAAAACTTGATTAAAAGCTATTAGTAATCAATGCAGCAGGAAACAGGAGCTACTGGAGGGTGCAAACCTCTGCCAAGTTATGAAAATTAAGCTCACATTTCCCCCTGTTGGGCCTACTGTACCATACTTTAAAAGTGGGATTTCCTGTGTTACATTAAATTTGCCTGGATCAGATCAGGATGAAACTTGGTTTGATATCTAAACCTCATGCTTTTTTTATTTATTTATTTTAATTTCAAAGTTGTTCTGTTGTGCAACAGCTGGAGAGATTCAGCATCTCTGCTCACGGGAAGGAGCTTTTTGTCAACGCTGATCTTCTGATTGTTGCCGGTCGCCGCTATGGTCTGGTTGGTCCAAACGGGTAAGTGGTTAGGAATAGAAAAAAAACGCCTTAACTCGATAATTAAAGGCTACATACCATCGGCCTCCTGATGAAACCTGCAATCTCCTTTTTATTTATTTGTTTGTTTGTTTGTTTGTTTATGCTTTTTTCTGGAATGACCAAAAAAAAAAAACTGGAATAAAAGTTCAATTAAAGATCCTACAGTTTGTGAATTTACCCCAGAACAGCTAGGTGAAGCCACCATTTTTTTCAAGTAGATGCTGACATTGATCTTATATATTCATGTATATCTTCAAATTCAAATTTTATTTGTCACATACAAATTATACACAGTACAATATGTAGTGAAATGCTTAGTACGACTGTCC
>JAOUQZ010000012.1:14378459-14392716 GCA_028564935.1 Neosilurus hyrtlii
CTCAAACTTAACATTATTTTTACCTCATAGTTTTAGATATTAAAATCTTTGCCGTTGTGTAAATAACATGAAGCCCGGGTGTA
This sequence comes from Neosilurus hyrtlii, assembly GCA_028564935.1. Taxonomy (NCBI): domain Eukaryota; kingdom Metazoa; phylum Chordata; class Actinopteri; order Siluriformes; family Plotosidae; genus Neosilurus; species Neosilurus hyrtlii. The sequence goes on from JAOUQZ010000012.1 coordinate 14,378,543, forward strand.
CTTTTGGTGTACAGTCCAAAAATAAGCGTGTAATATTCGGAGATCCCTTGGTTTCTGCTTTACACTAATCGGCTGGAGGAGGTTTTTAAAGCCTGGTGACGCGGAATGGGCGGAGCGAGAACACGCCTGTGGCCCCGCCCAGAACACCGCCTGTTCAATAGAGTGCTGCTTCAAAAAAAAAGGAGGGGGGGGGGGCGTGACTTCGCCATAGGCTTCTCTGCTGTGAGGTCAAAACTATGTGGACACAACCACCTAATATACTCATGTGGACAGCGGTTTTATTTATTTATTTTTCCAATGATTAATTTATTAATCTTACAGTTCATAACTTTTTTTTTGTCCTTTTTACTTATTTGTAGTGTGTACAGAGTAGTACAATTTTGCTGGTGTTGATTCTCTATAGATGTTTATAAATATAAGGATTAAAATCAGTAATTTCTCTGTTTCTTCTATTTGTAAACACCCCTTACGTATGGCCTGCATTGATTTATTATCCAGCAACTGACCATTTAATGGCAGCAAAATATATCAAGACAATTTACAGTTAGAATTGAACACTTGAGACAAATTAATAGGGAAAGTAGTGTAGCTGTTACGTTATTGCTGTGAAGTGTACACTTCAGAATATATTATTATAGTAATAAATTTAGTAGTGGTCTTAATATAGTATATTAAGACCACTACTAAATTTATTACTATAATAATATAGTAGTGGTCTTAATATAGTATATTAAGACAGTATGTGTGTAAAATTGTAATTAGTGCATAAATATTAGGAATAAAGTTTTGTATCTTGAATAAGGATATTTACTCTTATGTAGTCTTAGTGTCTGCGAGTTTTATGTGCAGTGTGCCTTTGTTATGATGCCACAGAGAAATTATTACACAATCCTTCTATCAGGTGAGAGTTATCTTTTGGGATGTAGTTACTTATGGACTTATGTTTTCATTTCCGTTTTCTCTTTGACTGTTTTTGTGAAAATATTTTTCATCCAAATGTGACACATTTTGACCTGAAAGCCTACAGTATTTAACTGTATAATAGAAATGACTTTCACAGTGATCACAGCTGTGGTAAAACATTTGAATAATAATAAAATTACTGTTCAGTGTTTAGCCCTTTTTGTACCTTCTCCTCCAGTCCGTCTTTATATATGTTATATATATATATATATACATATACTCATGTGACTTACAGTAACTCTTCTGTATCCAAAATGCAATTAAAATAAATTCACACATGACTACCTGTTAAATAATAATAATTAAGCAAACTGAAATTTTCAGTTCCGACTTGGTTTGGAAAGCGACTGTGTCGGAAATCATGTATGTACTGTAGTCCCTCTCAAATATAACGTACACATCATAAGGAGAGCAGGTGGGTCATGTTTTGGAGGACAGTCATAATAATACACAAGTAAAGTTTGTTGGTTATTGTAAGCATGTTGTGGACAGTATTAACATAAAAGTATTTTTAATTCTACAAATTGGTGCCTCCCACATAAAAATCCATTCCATGCAGTTCATTTTGTTATGTGAGTACATTTTAATGACATACACAAGCAGAGGGAGTCATACTGTAATGCAGTCATTTTGCTGATCATGTTCATTACCAACACCCCCCCCCCTTTTATTTTACCTTTTTCATATCACTCAAGCCATATCATCATTTTCATTTCTTTTTATTTGTCCAAATGTAGTTTTTGTCATTTAAGTTTTGCATGTAGCTTATAAGCCTTTCTGACATTTAAATCCCAGTACTTTTGTTTTAGAGCAGGTTCATAAACATACCTGTGGAAAGTCTCAGACTGATTTTACGCCACGTGACCGAACCTGTCTCAGCACCGCTTCTTGGTTGTCGTGACGGATAGATTATGATTGACTTTGGCCCGAGGTCTTGTTGAAGTGATGCAATGATACAGTCAGGCTCAACAAGCAGCTCTTTGTGTCGCTCGACTACATTCTGAATTTTTGTGTTTGATGGAATAAGGGTTACAGCGGACTGGAATTTCCTCATATTGGCTTTTTTTGGCATTAGTTTGTAGCTCAGTAAAGCATTTTTAGTGCGAAGTTGATTTCAGCCCCTGTGTTTGATATTTATGTTCCAATGAGCTCTTCCAATCTGCTTTGATTAAATCTTCAGGGTCAGCTGTGCTGATTCACTTACTGCACAGATACTTCACAGTAACAACCATTGTGTAGTCTCAGATAGTGTCTAAATGCTTCTTTTTGTGCCCCCTGTCTGTGTCTGTCCTGTCTGTGTGTAGGCTGTAATGGCAGTGGGCCCAGTGGACCCCAGGGAAGTGCTGAAAGGAGTGGAGAATCTATTAGGGAAGGATGGCGAGCTCCGGAGCCTGGAGGGTGTTGCCAAAGTATTCAGGTGAGACTTGAATACCTGGGCCTTTTTTTTCCCTTTTCTTTTTTTAAGAAGCAAACCCTATTTAATTATTATTCTAACACTAATCTCTTCTGACACTTTGTGTGTGTGTGTGTTCATGTGTGCAGTCTCATGAAGGCGTCTCATAAAATGGTCAGCAGATGCATGTACCTGAACATCTTACTGCAGACCAAGTCACATGACATTCTTAATCGGTATGTATATTTGAAGATATGCAGAAATTTAAATTTTTTTCTTTTACAAAAGTCTGTCCCAAACTAAATTATTCTGCTTTACAGGTTTATCCGTGTCGGTGGCTACAAGCTGCTGAACTCATGGTTGACTTATTCTAAGACGACCACCAATACCCCAATGCTGCAGCTGATTCTGCTCACTCTGCAGAAATTACCTCTGACAGTTGACCATCTTAAACAGGTAGCTCTTCACTTCAGGTGTTTGTCATTGCTGTTTATATAAACACATTGCTGGAAGCTTTTTAATTACCATTATTATTGTTTTTGCTTTTTCTCATGCTAGAACAACACAGCAAAGTTGGTTAAGCATCTGAGCAAGAGCGGGGAGACGGAAGGTAAGGGTCCCGTCATAGTGTACACAGATGTATTTAAAACTCTGGCTTGGATCTGCCCTGTCACAAAAAAACGCCACTCATGAATTTCTTTACACTTTATTGAGATTTCTTCCTCCTCACTCAGTCGTGTTTGTTCTTTTCAGAGTTGAGAAAGCTCGCCTTGGTACTCGTGGATGGTTGGATGGCCATCATCCGCTCTCAGAGTGTTTCCAGTGGCGCCTCGCCAAACGGTAATGCATTCTTCACTTTCATCCTTTTCATTCTCATAGGGTTTTCGTCCCCCTCTTGGGTTTCATTCTCAACCATATCATTTATCATAATACAATGAAAATCCGAGTTCCTGTTCCTTAATGCAGTGCCTTGGTATTCATCACACCCTTAATGCTTTTCAGACAAGAAACGAAAGAAGGAAGATCTTAAAGTGCGTCCTGATGTAAAGGCAGGAGAGAAGGGGGCAGAAGAGGAGAAGAAACGAGAAAAGCCAAAAGCCCATGCACCCAGTCATGCAAAGATTCGCTCTACAGGTCTGCTTCCCAGCTTTATTCATTCATTCGGGCATTTAATAATTTGCCGAATTGCTTAATCATGTCAGGGTTGCGGGGAGGCTGAAGTCTATGTTAGTCGACTCTGGGCGAAGGCAGGGTTACACCCTGAACAGCTTGCTAGTCCATCACAGGGCCAACACACACATACTCGTACACTCTCAAGGGCAGTTTGGAACAGCCAGTTGGCCGGATGTCTTTGGACTGTGGGAGAAAACCGGAGTACCCGGAGGAAACCCGCACATGCTCAGGGAAAACATGCAAGTGCATCAACCCAGGACTCAAACCCAGGACCTTCTTGTTTTTGGGCGGATATCCTGGACATTGTCACGTTGATATACAATGTGTTTGATTTGTCAGCTTCTTTAATATAATAACGTAGGGCAAACTTTTCTCTCTGTAATGTGTTCAGTCAGAGAGGATGGTGTAATGGGTTAATTGATAATAGGGTTAATCATGTTCTGGGTTTCAATGCTTCACTCTTGCTTACTTGATTCTCTGTATCTTAATTTGAGCAGGTTTGGAACTAGAGACATCAACACCCGTCCCTACGAAAAAAGCCCCTGAAGTCCCCCGTCTTGGAGACAAGTACAACATCAAACCTGCTGTCCTTAAGAGGCCGAGGTAAGATAGACATTTAGTAATTACCCGGTAATAATCTGCCTTGGGTTTGAAGGCCTTCTGTTAATATGTATTTGCTGCCCTCTGCTGGTGATAAGGTAGAATTTTAAGCTCTGTCATGTTGCCCCTTCAGCTCTGCTCTGTCGGATGCGCCGCCTGTGGAGAAAAAGTACAAGCCTCTTAACACCATCCCTAACTCTACCAAAGAAATCAAAGTCAAGCTCATTCCTCCACAACGTAAGTCAACACTCGGAGTTTTGTGGACATAATGATGTAATCATTTTATTTACATATTGAATTTTTTTTAAGGTATAGGAAGTTTTCCGGTCTGTTTTAAATCCATTTTTTTCCTGTGTGCTCGTACCATTAGCTATGGAGAGCCTGGGCTTTCTGGATGCGCTTAATTCTGCTCCAGTGCCTGGAATCAAGATCAAGAAGAAGAAACCTAAGGCTGTGTCTCCAACCTCAAACAAGGTAGGTTGGATTTAAAAAAAAAAATGTTTTCTGTTCTTCCAGAGGAATAAATAAAGAGTGAAATTCACGTCTTCTCTCCCAACTTTCCACAGCCGTGCCCATTCGAAAACAAGTCTCAGTCGTACTCAAGCACGCAAACCAAACCTCCTTCCCCTGAGGCTCCTGCAACTCACACTCCTCCACATGAGCCCCAAGATCTGGAACAGCCAGGGACGCCCGTCCCCACTGAGGACCCTGAGGCTATGGACACTGGTGAGTTCACTGAACCCACTGAGCATTTCCGTGGGTTGTTAAACCTGCGGCAAGTTATTAAATATGTAGAGGTTATGAAATGAAGGGGACTTTTAAAATTAATGGTCTGTTCCTTTTCTAAAAGACTTATTTATTTATTTTTACAGATAAGCCAAATGCACTTTCAGAACCACGTGGAGAGGAAGAGAGCCTGACAAAGAAGGGCAAGAAAAAGAAGAGTGTTCGCTGGGCTGATGAAGAGCAGCTCAAAGAATATTTTTACTTTGATCTGGATGAGACGGAGAGAGGTAAGGACTGAAACGTCTTACTCAACCCTGTATGTATTCAAACGCTGATAGTCTACCGTGCGGTAATCCATGTTTGCTTCTCCCTCAGTGAACGTCAATAAGATTAAGGATTTCGGCGAAGCAGCCAAGAGGGAGCTGATGATGGACAGGCATACTTTCGAGATGGCGCGTCGACTCTCACATGACGCCATGGAAGAGCGTGTGCCCTGGACACCCCCTAGACCTTTGACCTTGACAGGCTGTCTGGTCACTCCAGGGTCTAACAGCAGTGAGAAGCAGAGGCAGAAAGAAAGAGAGATGGGGATCCTCCAGGAGATCTTCCTCAGCAAGGAGAGGTGTGTGTGTGTGTTTGAAAAACAGATAGTATATTTATTCATGCGTTGTGGAGGTTTTAATGTCATACCCTGTAGGTTTAAAGTTGTCCTTCTTTTTCCATTTAGTGTCCCGGACAGCCCACACGAGCCAGACCCAGAGCCTTATGAGCCGATGCCACCACGTCTGATTCCTCTGGATGAGGTAGGCACGGGAAGCCGTCGAATTTCTCTTCTAATTTTCACATATAATGGATATAAAGCTTCTTCATGGTGAGTTGTTTGCTTTAACCCTGTCTTGTGATGATGCAGGACTGCACGATGGTGGAGGACAGCTACATGGAAACTGCTGATACCGCGGCATCATGTCCGACCCCTGCAGCCGACGAGGGCTCCAAGCTACCTCCTGTCCTCGCTAATCTCATGGTCAGCCTGAACAGCAGCCGCAGCCCTCAAGCTCAGAACAACGCCCCACCTCCCAACAATCCAGCTATGAACGTCCAAGAACTCCTCAGCTCCATCATGGTGCGTTTCCCAGAAGTCCCCTCAGCTGCTTTCTTCTCGTCCAGTTGTCTTTGCTCTCCAGTGGCTAATTTGTTTTTGTCTCTTATGTGTGTTGTAGGGTGCTCAGGGATCTAACCAGTCGGCAGAGGACCTCATTAAACAGCCTGATTTCTCTGACAAGATCAAGCAGCTTCTGGGTTCGCTACAACAGAACCAGAATCAGAACCAGAACCAGCAGGGCAACACAACACCTAGTAAGTAGTTCAGATTAAATGTGGACGTATTTTGACCCTCAACCCCTGGTTATATATTTATTTGAAGCCACTAGATGCAGGTTTGATTGTGATTTCCTGTTCACAGTAAACGCAGGTCTGCTTGGCCACGGTCCCGGTATGAACATGAACAACAACATGAACATGCCGATGCCCATGAACGGCGGTTACCCACCAAACAAGCCACCCGGCGGGCCTCATTTCAGTCACCCGCCTCCTCCTCATGGACACGGACCCCCATTCGGTGGAGGAGGTCCACGCATGATGGGCCCTCCACCTGGACCTCAGGGCAGAGGCGGCGACAACGGAAACTACTGGGGAGACGACTCTATGCGCGGAGGACCACCCCGGGGCGGCCATTTCCCCCGCGGGAGAGGAAGAGGAGGAGAACAAGGATTCAGGGGACGGGGAGGACGAGGGGGACCCCGCGGAGGACACAACAACATGGGTGGTAAGATCATAGCTGACACCTTTATTGGATTTCTGTCTTTTTTCATATATTATTGATGTCTCTTTTTTTTTATTTTTTATTTTTATTTTTTGTAATTGGTCCACTCCTTCTGTCTCATAGACATGTCCCAAAGACCTGTGTGTCGGCATTTCATGATGAAAGGGAACTGCAGATACGAAAACAACTGCGCGTTCTACCATCCGGGTGTGAACGGCCCTCCTCTACCTCCTCAGCATGGGCATTAACCTGAACCTCATCAGACTCTCCTCAACCCTGAACGCAACACTGGTTGTAATCCTGCCACCTCTCTAGACATCACTGTCACTAGAGGGCAGTAGAGCACATTATGGGGAATTTTTTTCCCTTTTTTTGGTGGAACATTCGATTCCTCTTCAGTGTTTACAGCTTCCCAATCAGAGACAATGAGACACCAGCAGTCTGACTGGACCTCGTCATTTCGGTGTTTCCTCGTTAGTCTCTATGGAAACAAAAGCTTATTCATGACTTGTTTAGAAGAACGAGCTAATGCCTGCAGTGATCGTGTGTAAATAGGCTCTTCCTGTGTAAATATAAACTCAGTGTTTGGATCACTTGTGTAGATATTAAATATATATATTTTTGTTGTTACATGTACAACACTGATTGAAAACTGCTGAAGAATGTGCCACTTTTGGATGACCACTATTGCAGCTTACTTTCAATTTACACTGTTATGAGTTGTATTTACTTTGGTGGGCCCCATGTTTCTTTTTTTTCTTTTTTTTTTTTTTGGAGACTGAATTTGGTTCAGCCCCCTTTGATGAGTGAATGTGTCCCGATTTGAATGAGTGGGTTTTTTTAATAGCCGTAGAAAGGGTCGAGCTATGTGCTGTATCTCCGTTTAAGCAGGTGCACGATATAGACCGTGCCTCTGTGGTATATAACAGTACATTCTTAGCACCTCTCCATTTTAACTTCAAAGCCTGTGGGGTAAACCAAGCTGTCTGGCTCAGTATAATGTTCCCTAGATTGCTATTATTGTTTGAATATTCTAAAAGAAGACAATCAGGACTATTAGAGGGGTGTTATAAATTCACTGTCATTTCATTCGGTCTCTGTGTGTATCCATGCAGGCGCTCGCTAAAGATGTGACTAGTGACGGTCACATTACGTATATCCTCATGCTGTCCACCAGTGCTGAACTGAGCCTAAGGCTCTGAACTACTTTCGGGGTCACCGCTAGTGTTTTCTATGAAAACAGTGGCCTTTGTGTCTCTTGTGGGACTGCATTGTTTTTCTTTCTTTTTTTCCCCTGTTTTAATTTTTTTGTAATAATCAGATACTTTTTTTTTTTGGTCACCTCTATCCAAATGAGGTTCTACTTGTGTTATAAAGGTGTGTGTCTGTGTTACACCATATTGCAAAGACACACACTTATTAACATATCTAATATCTACAAATGTTTTTTCTACATGTATTAATAAATGTTCAGTAAATAAATTCTAGTGTTTTTTAAAAATTGTATGGCACCTTTCACACAATACGCAGATTAAAAGAGTCAACCAAATAAATGTAATTGATGCATTAAGTAAAAGTTATAGAAAAAGTGTAAGATTAATATTAAAAGTACTCTGCTGTAAGTATATGATTTGATATGATTTAAATATCGATTTAATTTTCTATATTTATATATATAAAAAAAAAGTAACATTCGAGTAAAGCTGTAACTACATTCTCTGACAGTGGTGGGCGGTTGTGGCTTAGTGATTAAGGCGATGGGTTACTGAGCCAAAGGTCAGCAGTTCAATCCCCACAATCATCACTGTTGGGCCCTTGAGCAAGGCCCTTAACCCTCAATTGCTCAATTGTAAAAAAAAATTATAATTGTAAGTCACTCTGGATAAAAGCCTCTGCTAAATGCTGTAAGTGTTCGATGAGTTGCACTTCCTGTCTTGTGTAATCTTGGACATCTTGGCGATAAGAGCGGATGGTGAGGAAACATCTGGTAATCGCTAGATCTAATTTAAAGTTCCTCACCATTAAACAACTATGGTATAAACGGCTAAAAACATCATATAATGTTCCTTATTGTAAAAAAAGGTATAATCGCTCATTTGCTGAATCTCTTAATCTGTTAGGTTTAATTTTTATTATTAATTTTCTAAAACGTTTAATTAGGGTGGCAGGGAGGCTCGCGCCCATCTCAGCCGACTCGGTGAGGGCGGTTATTATTATTATAATTATTATTATTATTATTATTAGTAGTAGTAGTATAAAGCGATGATTAACAGATTTTATCTGTTAAAGATGTCCCCCATAGACAACTCATTTACTTTTTTCTGCCGTACCACTTACTTCTATAAGCCGTCACACAGTTACTGCCATATTGGATTTGCCGCAGGCCTCGCATGGTGCATGCTGGACCATTTGGGAACAAGTTGTGAGCATGGTGAGGTGACGAGTGGACCTGCTGATTCGGCAGTAGCAAATAACTGCGTTTAACATGGAAACGTTACTTGAATTTTGGAACAACTGTTTTTAAAGTGATTGGGGAACATCAGAGTTGGCTTTTATCAGATTTTAGTGAAGAGTTTAGGGTTGAGTGGTCAGTGCTCTTAACATTAGTTGCTTGTGGTCGCATTTGAACTTTGGGAATTTCAAGATGGGCAAATGCCAGCTAGGACTTGCCAAGCCTGGGACTCAAACCCAGGACCTTCTTGCTGCAAGTCAGACATGATAACCACATGCCACCCTGTCACCACCGTCTGCTATTATACTGGTCTATAACTAAACAATCAGAATCGAGGATGCAAATGAGCCGTGTGATAAAAAAAGTTATTATGGAATAATATTCATTCCAAGTGTTTTATACTGTATTTCTATTACTTTTATATCTATTGATTATACGTCACTTTATGATGTTAGTCCATTCTGCAGTCATTGATAAATGCTAAGCAGTTTATAAAGTTCACTTTCATGAATGAATGTTTGCTCTCTGCTTTGTTTTAGTAGGTAACAGCCATCAGGCGGCTCTCATTACCCTCGTTATCTATATCATGGTGCTGTGGATGAATTTGGCTGCATCTGTTGATTAGTTTGACTTCCTTGCTGAGCAGGCACATCCGTGTTCTTAGGGCGGGCCTGTGTGTGTGTGTGTGTGTGTGTGTGTGTGTGTGTGTGAGAGAGAGAGAGAGAGAGAGAGGGGGAGAGAGAGAGAGAAGGAGTAACCTCGACACTCCGCCCTTAGAGACAAATATTGACACGAGCAAGAGGGTTTCAGTACACCTCAGCATATACTGTTAGAAAATCTACACACCCATTCACACATTTGTCGACTTGATAATCTTTTGCAGCCACATTTTTCTTGGCCTTGATGTTGAGCCAAAAAAAAAAGAAAAAATTATATACTATGATAAAATAAAACGACCTACTTGCTATGCTTGGTGAAGGTTCATATTTCCCCTAATACAACATTCTGTAATATTATTTATTATAAATTATAGTACTTTTTTATTTCACCAGTGTTAAGCAACACATTCCCACAAATCTAACATAAGTGTTCACTCCTATCCTCTAGTATGTATATGTATATATCTTATTTTGCAGTATAAATATATATTTTTGCTTCCTGTCGAACTGAGAGCACATTTTGTTTGTGAGAACGTGGCTGAATAAGACGGCTGGTGCTGCTTGGGCTCTGAACAAAGGCAGCATTGATCACTAGTCAGTGCACTATTACCCCAGAGGCTTTAAATCAGCCCTCAATCCCAGCATTGTTCCTTTCAAAATAGCCACTGCTGATGATGTCCACAGAGATGGTTTAATTTGATTATTTAAAAATCAAAAATCGAAACCAAGATTCATGTCACTCGTTCATCTTCGCTCAGTGGCCTGGTGGATCTGGAGCTTATCCCAGGAACACTGAGTGTGGGGTAGGAATACACAGTGGATGGGATGGGATGCCAGTTTGTCACAAGGCCCTACAGTCTCAAATTTACACCAAGGGGGCAATTTAGACAGGCTTTTGTGAGTAGGAGGAAAGAGGAGAACCTGAAAGGGGGAATATTTGCAGCTTCACGTCCCGGGCTTGTTTCAGTGTGGAGTTTGCATGTTCTACCTGTGCTTGCGTGGGTTTCCTCCAGGTACTCTGGTTTCTTCCCACAGACCAAAGACATGCACATTAGGCTAACTGACCATTCCAAATTGCCCCTAGGTGTGGATATTAGCCTGTGCGATCGTGTGTGTGTGTGTGTTTGTGTGTTGCCCTGCAATGGATTGGGGAGCTATTTGGGGTGTACCCCACCTTTGCCCAGAGTCTGAGATAGGCTTCAGCCTCCTTATGATCCTAAATGAATGAATCAGTTCAGCAAATGAATGAACAACTGATTGTGATGTTTTGTGCAAACTTGTGGAGTCCAAGAGACTCTTGAGTTTTCAAAACCAGAAATTTCTTGTATTAAATTAGAAAAGAATGCATTGTTAAAGAATTAGTCTTGGTTCTTAGTGTAACTGGTCTTCATCTCATTGGAATTTATGATGCACCTATACAAACAGTTTACAAAGCGTATATAGATAGCAAAGAACTCAACAACGGTGCCACTACGTGTCATTAGAGGATTGGGAGCTCATTACAGACACGTCAGTGCTTCCAAAGTATGTTAATAGTCAGCCAGTTTCCTCCTCGAGGGCGCACTCATTAAGGATTCCAGTGGTTTAGCATGTACCTGAGCGGGATAAAGCTTTGTACATAAAACACACCCAACTCGGAGACTGGAAGAGTCTGAAGGAGTCTCAATACATTCTCTTTTCTTTTGAAATGTTGAATAAATTTCAGAGCAATAATTAGAAATGAACTAAAGAGCAAGGGATCTCGTGCTACAGTGGAATTCCAAGTGCTATAAGATCAACATCCAGCGAACCCTCTTCCTTCCTGTGCTTGGGTTTCTGCCCAAGTAAACAAGCGCAGGGGTACAATATAACCTCCAGTGAAAATCTCATGAATAATACTGATTTAGACATTTGAAAACGTTTCTAATCGCCAGTCCACAAGATTTACATCCTATTCTTATTCATAATCTTATTCTTTAACAGATAAATTATTATTTAGTAATACTTTTTTAAAAAGATTAGCTTTGTTAAAAATGATTGAACAGCATATTTTATAGTATACTGTATAATCTTGTTTTTCATTAGTACAAATCATTACAGTATAATAACTAAAATACTTAAAAAAATTAATAAATCATTTATTACAGGAATTTAATGTCTACAAAACCTACTTTAGGTAATATTTGTGTAATAAATTATATATATATAATTTATTGATATGGATTTTTATTATACTATTATTATTAATTTAAATAAATATTATTTGTTAAAATATTATTTAAAAATACTATATAAAATCCATTCAATCACTCAGTCAGGCATTCACTCATTTATTCAACTGCTTAAACCTATGAGTTTCAGGAGGGTTGGAGCCTACCTCAGCCAACACTAGGCAGAGGCAGTATATACACTGAAAGGCTCACCAGTCCGTCACACACACGGACACAAAATAAAAATAAATAAAAAATGGGGAAGGCGGCACGGTGGCCCAGTGGTTAGCATGTCTGCCTCACAGCAAGAAGGTCCTGGGTTTGATTCCCAGCTCGGGTGTTTCTGTGTGAAGTTTGCATGGTCTCCCTGTGCTAGTGTGGGTTTCCTCTGGGTACTCTGGTTTCCTCCCACAGTCCAAAAACATGCATGGTAGGCTAATTGGCTGTTCCAAATCACCCCAAGGTGTGAGTGTGAATGGTTGTGTGACTGATGGCCCTGTGATGGCCTGGCGAGCTACAGTTATATATAAATAAATGTATAATAACTAATTTATGTTGCATTTGTATATTAAAACAATAGGCAGTGGCAGCACCCCGGCTTTCTGAGCTGAAGGTTGGGGGTTCAAGCCCCAGTACCATCAAGGGGCCACTGTTGGGTCATTGTGAAAGGCCCTTAACACTCACTTGCTCAGTTGCATGAAAGAGAGAGAGAGAGAGAGAGAGAGAGAGAGAGAGAAATGTTAGTTTCTCTGGATAAGGGCGTCTGCCAAATGGCGTAAGGTTTTTTATTTTTTTTTACATGTATAAACACTGTTTTTAAATTTATATAAAAACATTCAAAGCTAATATTCATGTCAGTCTATTGTCTTTTTCCTAAACAATACATGTATTATACATGTACCGCCTCCATTACAACATAATTACATCCTCATCAATACATTTATCATCACATTAAAAGCCTTTAATTATAATGTGACATGTATAAATCCACTACTCTGTTCATACGGAAGTGTTTCCTCACTCGGAGTAACACGTCATGGTTTCGTCAGCAGTAGTGAAAGCCGATTAACCCAAGCCTGACATCCCGTTTAAGATCTGAGCCAATCATAAAAAGCCTAATCATTGTAGGCTTTGTCTAGATTTAATGATATTCTGCTGATCTGTCCTTGGACCTGAGCCAAATGTAACCGACTTGAATTTATTCTTGCAATTTGGGGATTTGAGAGAAATATCAAGCCTCCATTAATTTATGTTACTTTTTCAATTTTACTCAGTTATTATTCAGAACAACATCATGTGTGCTATTTAAACGAGGTTAAACATGGATGTTAAGGTAAATAGGAACTGTTTAAGGATGTTGGAGAACCAGACATTCCTGAAGAGGAAGAGAAGAGGGGCGGTGCATGCAGGTGCACAGGTGTATAAATGTAGCTCAGGTGAGAGTCCGACACCACAGCAGGCCTGGGAGACTGAACACACAAACACTCAGCTAAAGGGAAACCTGAGAACAGGTGAGAGCTTTCTGCATTGAGAAAACTTTCCTTTTTCTCCTTTCTGCTTTCATTCAGTGAGGACTCTCTTTGTTCGATGCTCAGATACTCTTCATGTACAAAAAAAAAAAAAGGAAGAAAGGAAAAAAGCAATAGAAGATTTCAGGCTTTTCTAATTCAGAACTGATCTCCTTTGCTCAGCTTGTGAAGATGATTAAAGGACTGATGTCAGTGCTGTTGGTCCTGGTGGTCGTCACCTCCACCATGGGAAAGCCAGAGAAAAACCAAGAGAGGCAGGTGAGGAAGGAGAAACGAATCCCTCAGACTCTCTCCAGAGGTGAGTATATTAAGTATTGCCCAGAATACTTAACGAGCACCACAGACATTAATTCATCTATTCATTTATTTATTTATTTCTTATTCGCTTCATTCGTTTTCAAATGCCTCCTTCAATAAAGCTCATGTTACCTCTACTCAAATTGCGAGAAAGCTCTGTGCTCCTTTTGTGACTTTGTTGTTTTCTTCTTTTCTTCTTTTCAGGATGGGGTGATCAACTGATCTGGGCTCAGACCTACGAGGAGGCACTCTTCTTGGCGCGCTCCCAGTAAGAAATCTTTAATTTCCTTGATCTGGAAAGATTTGCAGGATGAGTTTATTAATTATTTCTTTAATAGAATGAGGTGATGGGATTTGCTTCAAGTCTATTA
>JAOUQZ010000012.1:14419871-14457589 GCA_028564935.1 Neosilurus hyrtlii
TAACCCTGAGGTAGGGTTACTGTGGTTGCATGGTCTTGCATGTTTTTTAGAAGGCAGGTGGACTGATGACTCTGAATTGCTTCGAAGTGTGAATAAATGAATTAAGGATTACTAATGCTCCATTAGCAACCATTAAATTTCCATTAGAAGAGAGTACATGAAAATGTGTCATACTGTATATAAATATGTATATCAGCAGCATGGCGACATAATGATTAGCATGTCTTTCTAACAGTAAGAAGGACCTGGGTTTGAGGCCTGCGCCCGGCGAGGTCATTTATGTGTGGAGATTGCATGTTTTCCCTGTGCTGATGTGGGTTTCATCTGGGAACTCAGGTTTCCTTCAACAGTCCAAAGACATGCACATTAGGCTAATTTGGTTGTTCCTAAAAGATAAAGATATCTTTATGGTCAACTGTTGCATGAACAATGAAAATCAGTTTAATCAAAATCAATTGCCCCTAGGTGTGATAGAGTGTGAAAGGTTGCGCGAGCTGTTCGGGGTGAACCCTGCCTTTGCGCACAGTTGAGATAGGCTCTAGCCTTTCCGTGACCCTAGAAGGATTGGATGAATAAATGAATATATTTATATATTCCACAGATGGATCTAGAACCCCTGCTGGTTTTCAGTTTAGTTCTGTGTGAGAACCCATGTACCTTCTAAGAGCATTTATCCGTGAGAACATCTCTTGAAGATCCTTTTCTTTTCAAGAATATAGCTAGGCCGGGTTATTATTTCTTGCGTATGCAATATGTGTAGCACATTCATTGGCAGGGGGCCAGAGGTTTTGGGTTCGAAACGTGCAGCTGATCAGAGCTTATTGTTTGGAGTTTCCATGTTCTCCTCATGCCTTTGTGGGTTTTCTCTGGGAGCTCCGGGTTTCATCCTACAGTCTAAAGGCAAGCATATCTTGTCAACAGGCTATTCTAAAGTTCCAATAGGTGTGAATGTGAGTGTGAATAGTTGTCTGTTTTCCTGTGTTAACACTATGATGTGGTGTCTCATTCAGCTTGTGCTTCTTTTTCATTACACTTTCTCACTCTCACTAATCAATCAATTTCTGAAGTGCTTAATCCTATTAGGGTCGCTGGGAGGCTGGAGCACACTGAAAAGCTCACCATACCATCACAAGGCCAATATGCACTCAACCATTCACACCACCACCCATGCTAATGTTCCTAGCCTATTGCGCATGTCTCTGGACTGTCGGAGGAAACTAGAGTACCCAGAGAAAGCCCACACAAGCAAACCCCACCGAAAAAACACCTGAGCCCAGCAATCAAACCCAGGATCTTCCTTCTGTTACGTGGCCCATTTTGTTGATAATGAGTATATTGAGGAGGGATTGCTACTACGAGATAAAAGTGAATAAATGTGTTTTGAACAGGTTTGTAAAAGGTGAAAATAATGTAAAACAAAACCAAACAAGAAAGTAGGGAGACACTTATAGAGTGTTAGGTACCTTACAAATAGATGATTGCAAAGAGACACAAATAGATTATTATAACTTGGCATAGGTATAATGCAATGTCTCCCCCTAGTGGGCATCTGATGAACATTTTGGGGAAGAACATGGGGAGAACCTGCAAACTCCAAGCAGAAACGCCTGAGCCCCGGGACTCAAACCCAGCTCAAGAGTTTTTAGGCAGTAAGTAAGAAATACTAAAAAGTTCCCTCCAGCATTTAAGAGAAAACGCAAAAACAAAGCCTGCAAGAGCCTTTACAAAGAACCATTTCAAAGAACTACTGAGGAACCTGTTTTATCTGATGTAATCTTCAATCCCATGTTGTAATCAAATTCAAGTGTACTGACTTGCAGCTTGGCAGGTTTAACTTTAATGAACATTATTAGCATCTGACAATGATGTAATACCTCAGCATGTCATTTTCTCTGGATCTTCTTCTTCTTTTATTATTGTAGATCATTACAGTGACTGACAATCTCAAGTCCCCTGAGCCTACATTGCACAGCTCCACCTTTTCCACCTTCTCTCCATCATTACAGGTTTAAGTCAGAAATCAGAGCCCAGTGGTGCAGCTCTGTAGACCCCAGGCATCAACGCTGATCAAAAAAAGGTAGCTGAAGTGCTGGTTTTACTCAGAGCTTTACTTCTTTGCTTTTGCTGAGGGAGTGTGTATGAATGTCTGTGTGTACATGTGTGTATTTTAGAATGTGTGTGAGCATCTCTGTGAGTTGTTCTTTGTGATCATTCCCTGCATCATTAGTGTATCTGTGTAATTGTTTTTCTTTCTCGCTGAACATGTGATACCTGCAGGGCGCAATGAAATCAAACCGAGAACAAAGTAATGATCAGGTGCTAGAGAACTTTTCTAACAAGCTATCAAAGAGACCAAAATAAGATGTCTGGTTGCTTAAAAAATGTCAACATTCTATAACATAGATATACAGTGTATCTCGTACCATAAATATACATCAGTACATTAAAGAATGAGTACTGGTACCTAATAAAATAACACATTTTTTTGGTGTTATAACACATCTCTCTGAATGTTAAAGGAACCCATTCACCAGTGAATAGCCTTTATGTTTTATCTTCCATTATCAGTTTGTTTTTGGCCGAACACTAAAGTTTCCTAGTGAAACCACCCCAGCTTACAGGTTCACAAATATCTTATTCGCCAGGTTTACATCTTGTTTTGGTTCTGTGTGTTTGTCATTACAATCCATATGTGTCTATTTACAATAGCAACTCCATGTGACCAGCAGAACAAATGTACACCTACCTGGTAATTTGGCAGTTCAACATCAATTTGTAGAAAGCGGACATGTCTGAGATCAAGTGTTAAGGAATTGAAACAGGATTATGATTCCAAAATAGATAAAACTAGGGTAGCGCATTATACCCCCCCCCTCTCTCTCACACACACACACACACATAGACACACACTCTACATTTAACGTTTTTGAAGTTAAAACTGATTTTTTACTCCTTGCATCATCTGTGTCTGTGTCGATGGTCACCATCTTGTTTTCTGTGCTAGTAAGCAACTGGTTTCAGAAAAACATTGTCTAATTTTATTTTATTTTCAAGGGTTGACATTGTGTTTTATGTTTATTTAATAGGGCAAGTGAATAGGCCTATTTAAGCCCTGACACTGGACACTTCTTTTCCCCCCTGTATCAACAGTTATAAAGGTTTGTTTATGAACAGTTCTTTTTTCTTTTAAATCTGTGCATGTGGCGTATCTGGCTTGCCCGTTGTACCCATAGAACTGATAATGTGTTAGATCAAACATGAATAATGAGGTTTAAAAGTCAACCAAGAAAGTAAAAGAAAGTAAATGGTCGATATCTGACATTTAATATTCAGGATTCTGCACTATTTCTTGGTCCATATTTAAATGTGTGATGTTGAACATATGAACTGCTTTGTACAAAAGTTCAGATTCTCCTCATGCTTCATCTTTTCTGTTGAGGCATGGGTTTAGCCGACACTCTGATGGATTTGATCTAAAATGGATCATGAGGTTTTGCACAAACTTGTGGAGCTCGAATGCAAAAATAGAGGATGTATAAAATATTAAGAAAGTTTCAAATTCATGTAAGTACGCCACGGATTCCGCTCAAATTGTTGTCAGTAATAAAATTTACAATGGAAATCATGTTAAATTAGAAAAGAATGCAAAATGGAAGAAATTTTTTTACGAGCGCTCTCAGATTTGTGGTCCCCATATATGTAGTCGAAGCGAATGATAAGATAAACCAGTATTATCATGCTGGAATTGGATGTTATACAAGACATATATTTTGGGCAGAAAGTATGAGTGCAAAACTCAGAAGTTAAGTTTTTGTTAAACTTGTATTTGTTTTTATGTAACGCTATCTGACTCTGGCTCATCTTGTCCTACTAGTTTCAAGTAGACACACACACACACACACACACACACACACACACACACACACACACAATTGCACACATGCACAGAATCCTGGGTGGCTGAAAATCAAACAGCCTCAGGCAAGTTTGGAATAAAAATGTTTACTCTCCCCATGGTGCTGCAATTCCCCCCTTATCATGCTATCAGTTATAAAATATACATATGGGATAAAAATGCAAGTTATGAATGTAAGGAAGAAGAAAGTGAGTTAAAATTATTAGATATGGGCATGTTGTCTGCACTGACCTTGAAACTACAAAAGGAAGTGAGAACAAGAGAGAAACAGAGAGAAACAGAGAGAGAGAGAGAGAGAGAGAGAGAGAAGGTGAAAGTAAAGAGCTAAGCAGGTGTGACAGCTCTGAAAGCTTTCACAGGACAAAAAGGTTTCTCGGGCCTCTGAGCAATGCTAAGCTCTGGCTGACCCCATCACTGACCCTGCCGTATGCCTCCGCCAGCAAGGAAGGGAAAAATGTGTTCAAAGAGAATATAGCACCTCTAGTAAATGTATTTTTGTGGTTTATAGGACGGGACTGGTACATGGCTTCAGGTTTAGTTTAGGTTTAGGAACAAATCCATGGTGTTGTACTTGTTAGCAGTGAATAATTCTCTATTATGTTGAGTCAAAATGTGTGGATTTGTTTTCTCTAACAGCCGACCTGACAGAAGTGCTGTATATAAGGCGGATCACAGGTTTAAAACAGAGCTCCTGAGCAGAGCACCATGGTCGTATAACATGGTTGGTTGGTTGTACCGTGTCAGCCGAGTGTCCGTGCGTGCCCACCACAGGAAACCAAATAAGACTGCAGCTGTCCCCAAGTTGATGATGATTGGCTGTTATGTATCGCTGACTTGCATGATGACCAGCAGCAATAAAAAAAACAGATTTATTAATAATAAATAATTTAAAAAAATGCTCACACACCACTGCTCAGACTCGCAAAGAATAAAGGGTGCTCCAGGGGGCACCTCTCCCACGCCCAGAGTCGGCTGAGATGGGCGCCAGCCTCCCCGCAACTCTAATTAGCATTAAGTGGCTTAGAAAATGAATGAGTGATGAACAAAAATAATAAACTGAAAAACAGGTTATTATTAAATAAATGAAAAAGTTTTAACATGGTTCTCAAAGTATCAAAGCTTTCTGATTTTTAACATTTCTGGAAGGAGTCTCCAGTGTCACAGCTGTATAACAATCAGTACTGTATCTTATCCACCACAAGAAGGTCTCCAGGACAGGTCAGGTCCTAATTTTTGATTTTTAACTAGCAATTTTTTTTCTAAAAGAAAAAAAGAAGACTAATGAGTGAGTGACTGTTTATAGGCGCTGTAATAAAAGTGATGACTGGAACTAACTAGCATAATGTTCCACAATGTGACTATAAACAGATAAAAAAAACTACACTGCATTGCTTAATTACAAAAAATATAATTGTGCTGGGACGGTACAGTGGATCTGTTTTTAGCATTGTCGCCTCACTGTGAGAAGGTTTCAAGTTTGAACCTTGGCCATGGGCTTTTCTGTATGGAGTCCTTGCATGGGTTTCCTCAGGGTCCCCCGGTTTCCTTTCACAATCGTTTGCATTCGGTTAACTGACTACTTTTAATTGCCCGTACATATGAGAGCGTTAATGGCTCTATCTGTCTGTGTTAGTACCGGAATAGACTAGCGACCTGTTCAGGGTGTACCCCATCTCTCACCCGAAGGTCCTGGTGCATAAATACTATATAGATAATGGATGGCTAATTAAAAGTCTTTTTAGATTTTATTGGCAGGACATGGTGATGCAGTGGTTAGCACACCTGACTCACATTAAGAAGGTCCTGGGTTCAAGCTGTGGGGCCGGTGGCGTAGCGGTTAGGGTGCCGGGCTCACGATCGAGAGATCATGGGTTCGAACCCCTGTGGGACCCCCACTGTGCCTGGGCAAGGTCTTAACCACAATAAATTGGTAAAAATACTGGGAAGGTAACCTGTGATGGACTAGCATCCCATCCAGGAGGAGTTGAACTCCTAGTCGCTTCACGCTACAGAAACCGGGGATAAGCACGGGTCTGATGCTATGCGTTTGCATGTTCTCCCTGTGCTCATGTGGGTTTCTTCCCATAGTCCAAAGACATGCACATTAGGCTAACTGACTCTTCCAAATTGCCCCTTAGGTGTGTGAATGATTGTGTGTGTGTTTTGACCCTGTGATGGCCTGGCGGGCTATTCTGCGCCATTTTGTACCCTGCCTTTGCCAAATGTTGGCTGAGAAAGGATCCAGCCTCCCTGCGACCACAACAGGATTAAGCAGTTTGGCAAATGAGAGTAAGTGAGTGATATTTTATTTGATAGTAGGTTTTTTTTGCTGTTTTTTCCTTTTTTCCTTTCTGTCTTCCTTCCAACTGAGATGATGATACCAAAACTTTCCTTCTGACTCTACTCAGAACATGAAATCAGTTGCTGTTTCAATCCACAAGGGGGCAGCAGATATTAACGTTTTGTTCCCCCTCTGTACTAATAAGCCACTTTTTTATTTTTATTTGCATTATTTTAAAATGAATATAGTAAACACTTAAGGAGACTTAAGGTGTGTGTTCTGTCATCTGCTCAGTCAGTCAGACCCTGATGATAAATGGTGATGAACTTGACTTACAATTTCCATTCATACACATAAACAACTGGGATCAAATTAGTTTCCTTTTTAGTGAATTTAAAAAATTAATTAGAGTGAAACTGGTTTAAGAAATTATTATAAAAAAAGCACATGATCAAGTATTTAATTAAAAAAAATTACATTATAACAACTCTACAATTTGTGTCTGATTAATTTGTGTCAAATTAAACTTTAACACTAAAGGGGGCGGGGCTATAGGAGGGGGCTCGTTGTGACGTCACTTCCGCTCTCAGGGCGCCTTTTCGTCGCTCGCGAGCTGTATTGTTCTTTCATTTCCGCACGTCGCGCGCCGGATCTCTGCACTTGTGCTGCTCAGTTCTGCTAAACCGCGTCTTCGTCGTCGTCTGTTCACCTCAGCCGAACAACCTCAGCTCAAGAGGAGAGAGAGAGAGAGAAAAAAGTGGATTTGCGGTAGTTTCACCGCCGGATTTTACAGGTTTTCTTCCCGCTTGAGGTTTTATACCGCTCGGTTAACTTTATTTACTGAACGAACTCCGACAAAATGGAGAACGAGAACAAGTACCTCCCGCAGCTGCTGGCGGAAAGAGACAGCCTGGACTCGTCCTTCATCCACGCCATGAAACTTTTATCTGCAGGTAAATAAACACTTTTTTTTCTTTTTAAATGACATTTAAAAATCAGTGTAAACGTTGTCGACGGTTCGCTCTCTGAAGGGGGGTAAACAGTACCCGTATGTCAAACAGCCCCGCGCTCCCTTGCGTTCGTGCCCTACACAGGGTGCGACGTCATGGCTTCGTGCGCACTACTTAGAGCACTCGGTGTGCGTTTGCTACCGAGCCCTAAGCGTCCTGCACAAACTTGCTTGAGATCATTAGGACTTGCTGAGTTGAGTTGAGTGCTCGTCGTTTGTTTACTCAGAGCACAGATGATAAACAAACAAACAGACCTAGGAAGGTTACACCTGTACAAAGCGCGTGATGTCACTTTCTTCTTATAATGCAAAATACATAAGGTGTAATGTTTAGAAGTGCTTAATTTCTATATTTTTGTTCGTCTTGTTTATATATTGCCACAAATATGGGATAAATGTAATTAAAATGGCGTTAATTATATTCCCAGAGTTCAATCTAATTATCCTAAAGTGATTTCTAGCCATATTTAAGCGTTTTAGTGTTAAAAAAAGCGTTGACGGGTTTAGTCCTAATCAGCACGATGCTCCTTGTATATGTGCACTAAATAGCGCGTGAAGTAATAAGGGGATGCACCCTATGTAGTGAGCCACATCCGATTGGTATTGATCTCTATTTCTGTCTGAATTTAAGTTTCATTAAGAAAACTTGGCTGTAGCTGGAGTTCAGTTGGAATGAAGACGAGTGTGATTTAATTTTTTGTTTATTTATTTATTTTCTTGATTGGATTGGGTGATAAAATGAATATCTGTAGCCCCATTCATGAATGACCTTGATAACCCACATGCTCCTGAAATTTCAGCTTGACACGTCAGTGTAATTTTCTGATTAGAAATGTGTGCTTCGTAATCCTAAAACCCACGTCTGGTTGACTGATGATAAGAAATTTACAGATTATTGTGTTCAGATTCAGTTTTCTCGTTTTTACGAATCTGTGGGTTATCAGGTTCATGCATGGAGGCACTGAATTCAGAGTTTCTTTAATAAACTTCCCAAAACTTCATAAGTTTTCCATATAACAAGGGAAATGTTGGATTATATCCGCTAAGATGTATATTTTTCCAGCAGGAAATGTCTCTGTTTTTATCATTTCCCTCTCAACTGCTTACAGCAGATGTTTTCGATCAGCGGCGTACCGAGAATGCTGGGATCCCAGTGTTGAAGGCGTACAGCTCTGCATCTGGATCTTCTCAGAGCTGTAGATGAACTTGTCTTTCATCAGAGCCGTGTGCTCGTGTACAAATGGATACGATCTGCGTCTCAACGTCAACAGTCTGCTTGATGTATTTGTACTTGGCCGAGATCGACCAGCCCCCTGGACTGTGTAGCCTGCATGACCCTGTAGCCTCTCGAAATAAGTGCTCAGTTTAACGCCGTGATGATCAGCAACACGTATACAGAATTCCTACGTCGATACTTCGAACCAGTTGGCTTTCCTGGTTTTTTTTTTTCTGTGTGTGGGATGATTTCTGTAGATTAGGCAATACTTAATTAGGCAGTCACACAGGGATGAAATGTAGAGCCGTTCAGTGTGTGCATGATTGTCTGGCTTGGTCTAAAAAGATCCACCTGGAGGTTTTCACGTGTTTCCTAATGCAGCACAGCTGTGTCCATTGGTGTTTCTCTTGTGTATGAGTGACAGTGGTATTCGCCCCTTCCTTGACTTTTTGACGCTTTGCCCGAGAGCTGTTTTTTTGTCCCGTTAGTCGAATCACATGTTCCTTTTCTTCAGTGTCAAACATCACTGTGTTGATGTGACAAGATATGTGATTGGTCATGATGTAATTGTCTTCCCAAATGATTGATCATGCAGAATTAACATCAGTCTGACTCAATTTTGTTCCCCTGCAGTTGTTATATTCATTTTCTCTCTCTTTCTCTCTCTCTCTCTCTCTCTCTTTCTCTCTCTCTCTCTCTGTCACACACACACACACACACACACGTCAGTGCAAAGCAAGAATAAAGTGCTGCTGTGTTGCAAATAACCTTGCCTGTCATGGCTGAACAGTGACTTATTTTCTTTTTTTTCCTCTCCAGAAATCGAGAGGGTTCAGAAAGACGAGCCGGAAAAAGACAGCGAGTCCTACTTGGATCTCTTCACGGCAAAGAATATCAAACTAAAGGAAAGGGTCCTCATTCCAGTCAAACAGTACCCAAAGGTCGGTGTCGCATTTTGACGTTCGGCAAAATATCATTATGCACAGCATTCATTTGTGTTTATTCACTCAGCTGTGATACCGTTACATAAAGGACTGTATGATGTTTCACATATATGTTACTGTGGTGTGAAGCGACTGCAGTAAAGCAGAGTGCAAGCACACAAAGTGAGAGAGAGAGAGAGACACTGTTAATCTCATTATTGTTCA
This sequence comes from Neosilurus hyrtlii, assembly GCA_028564935.1. Classification (NCBI taxonomy): domain Eukaryota; kingdom Metazoa; phylum Chordata; class Actinopteri; order Siluriformes; family Plotosidae; genus Neosilurus; species Neosilurus hyrtlii. The sequence goes on from JAOUQZ010000012.1 coordinate 14,429,442, forward strand.
CTGTTAGACTGCGAAAGATAAATTCTGGAGAGCGAGAAACAAGCAGATATGATTATATAAAGATGAGCCTGTGCTGGAAAGCGGAGAAACTTCTCTATTTCGGTTTTGAAGAAGCCCCAAGTTGTGCTGAAGTCAGTGTCTGTTATGTTATTAAAATCTGTACCCGTAGCAATGACGGTGGTTTACTTCTTAAATCTTCCTCCATTAAAAAAATAAAACGAGAAATACACTTTTGCACTGTTGCATTCTGGGTTTTTTTGTTTGTTTTCCTCTGCCTGTCCATACAACGTTCAATCCATACATTGCCTTTATATTGAGTATCACACGGAGAGCACTAATCGGGAATTATTCATTCATTCAATTTCTAAGCCGCTTAATCCTCATTAGGGTTGCGGGGAGACTGGCGCCCATCTCAGCCGACTCTGGGCGAGGGCGGAGTACACCCTGGACAGCTAACAAGGAAATTGTTGTTGTTGTTTAACTTTGTGTTGATGGGATCGGGAAAATTGTTGATTCAATAAAAATTAGATGCCTCCAATAGGGCCATTACACCTACCTACCTAGCCCTTATACACAATCGATGACCTGCAGTGACCTTTTGCTGCCCTGAAAATTTGACGGTGACATATCAAGCAGTTGTTGAGATATAGGCGTGCGTATCCGCTGAAATACGGAAGCACAAACTGATAGGAGGGAACGCAGTTCTGGTAAAAAGGATCGCTTTGTCTTCTGTAAACCCGAAGCGTTAAGATTCTTAAGCGAAGTCAGGAACGCTAAAATAAGCCTCATATCTTGACAGCCAACAACACATGGTGTACCTTTCCTTCATCAGGCAGCTGTTCTGTTATTAAGCTGAAAAGCTCAGTGATAAATCAGGGAGGTGTTACATAATGTTTTTTAACCCGGGTCACTGTGTGAAGTAGTTTGCGCTTATTAAATCTAATCCGTAGTAAATTACAGCCTTTTTTTTTTTTTTTTGTATGGGGGATGTCCAGGTGCTGGTTTTGTGATGGCGTCTGATACCATGTTTACCTCTTACTTCTTTCTCCGTCTGGTTATCAGTGAAGGAAAGTTTTTGGCTCAGCACAACGTTTCCGTGCTCTACCACGGCCGCGTTATCCGGATGAAGACCATATTAACGAGCTGATGTTGTTCCAGCTGTCCGTGTCCACGTCGGAATGTTCCATGCTGACCCTAGGGGTATCCGCGGCGTGTAATAACTTCGGCCTGAAATCTTTTCAGCCTTGATTCATGCACATGTAATCGGTCTTGTTTGGTTCGTAATGATGGAAGTAGGTCACATTGAACCCCTTTATTGCTGTTCTCACAAGACTAATCTGCGTTTACTGCCCCACTTTACTCTCTCCTTTCATAACTGCTTACACTGTCAGATTTCCCCCATCACGTCTCGCCCTGTTCCGCAAAGCACTTTAAGTGATTTATTAACATCACAGGAGAAAAGGGACGAGATTTCACACAGCTCGGCGGCTCCGCACGCAGTATTCCAGAACGACGTGTGTGTGTGTGTGTGTGTGTGTGTGTGTGTCTGCTGCTTAAATACACTCTTCCCTTCAACCCGTTCCTCTTTAACGTGATCTCTAGAAACTGTCGACTGTTTAGCGTTTGTCCGTATTGCACCCGCCGGACCGCATTCAGCATGTAGATCACAGACCTTTCTGAAGTTATTGACCACTGCGTCCCTTGGACATCATTTCAGCCGGTGCATGTGAGGCTGAGACCGGGGTTTCTTTCACGGACTGAATTTAGTGCTTTAATCTCACCTGTGCTGTATTCTATCCACAGTTTAACTTTGTTGGGAAGATTCTCGGGCCTCAAGGGAACACCATTAAGAGACTGCAGGAGGAGACGGGTGCCAAAATTTCAGTACTGGGCAAGGGATCCATGAGAGACAAAGCAAAGGTAATGACTCGCAGACACGAGGCTTGCTGTGATTTCATGGCTTGTCACCATGTCGAAATGCATTTACATCTATTACTGCAATCTACAGTTCTGTCCAGTTTGCCTGGGTTTCTTTTGGTTCTCAAAAGTTTTGAAGCCGGAGACCCCTTCAGCTGTTAAGTCCGCTGATGTAATTAGTGCTGGTTTATTTTATGACCCTTAATTAAAAGATTCTGGTTCTGTATTAGTGTATTTCTCTTCCCGCACCTTCCCCAGGTGGAACACCAGGTCCAGATTGAAGTTACTTACAGGAAACCTGTTGCTAAGTTATTACCCATGTCAATTAAAGAGTGTTTTACCTTTGTTTGTGGGTTTGGTTAACAAGACTGCAAAACATTAGCTGTGGATTTTCATGAAACATCTACCAGAGGCGGCAGGACAAGAAAGACTGTTAGGTTTTGCAGGTGGTTCAGATGGAATTCTGGATTCGGGAATTTTTAAAGGATTCTTTAACATTCTGAGATCTGTGGCCGTTTGGTTTATACAGGGGAATGCCGGGCTTGGTGGAGGTTTGTGTTTAGGTTGAGGATGAAATCAGTGGGCCGTTTTTTTCTTTAGTTTTTTTTTTTTTTTTGGTGTCGTTTTCTGATAAACGGATTGTTTATGAATCGTCGTACTTTGGTTTATATACTTAGACATATGTGTGAGCCTCCTGCTTCTTTGGCCACCGTTTTCACAAAATTTGAAAGCCCCACCCTTTCTGTCAATGACCAAGACTACGTCCATTGAGGGTGAAGAGTATGTAGCGTTAGTATTCGCCCTGGGGTTAACGGTGTATGCACAGTGAACGCACTAATATAGCAAGTATATAAGATGCCGCTAATGAGGTTCTTGGGATGTTGTTTAAGAAGGAAATCTCTGCATTTTTTATTTTTGTTCCACTTTATTTTATCAACTTCCCATAATTTGAATCCCCTGTCTAAAAAAAAAAAAAAAAAAACAACCCTCTTGGACTTGAATTATCATGTGTGAAGGAAAAGTACTGCTCTAATTTGCATGTTGTGGCCTCATTAGATATAGTGATGCAAACCATTTCCCAGATTGTGACTCGTTTCAACTCCACCTCAAGGCGTTGCATGCGTATAGAGGCCTGTAATTGACTTGATTAGGATTTAAATGAGTCATTACAGTTATTTGCATAACTCAGCACACACACACACCCATAGCATTTCATTGTGTTAATGAGTTTGTTATTCATCCGTTTTAAAGCAAGGAAACACAATGTGAGATTAAACTGAGTGATGGTTGTCAGCCTGAGCGAGTCCATAAAACTTACTTTTTTTTTTTTTTTTTTAATTAGTGTATGTATTACTTTAAATGTTGAGATTAACTGATTCACCAAAATGCATATGGAATACAGATGGCGGTTGCTTATTGAGTCTTTATATCAACTTTCCTACGCTCACAATCCAGTCACAAGCGGAACAGATGGAAACGCTTTAAGTTCTGACCAGAAAGTTTTGTCGTTGACATGCTAACATAGCTCTTGTATAAAGTTTTCTCGTGCATCAGTAAGGCATGAAACGTCTTATGATTTATTTTTCGGTGTTCCTTTTTTTTTTTTTTTCGGGCCCTTTTTATCATCCAGAGCTATAGATTTAGCGATGAATGTAAAACGTGCTGATTTCAGTTCAGGTGAGTTTCTGTAACAAGTGAACCGTTTCACATGGTGTTTTGTCCCGCGCCTCGTCCGGTGCTTTCTCATCCCACAGCTGTTAGAGCCGCTGGCGTGCTAATTGCATGCTGCTAAAACAGAATTGATGAATGACTTAACTAATCTGATGAAATATTAATGAATTCCAGGATCCGCGTTCACAGCTCAGATCAGCATCTCGGTCCGTGTGCTTGGCAGCAGTCTGACTGTCTGTCTGACTGGCTATTCCACTCGACACCTGTTATTTAATGTCATTCCTTACACTGATCACATGGATCTGGTCTGATGTTTGTTTTTTTTTTGTCCATGCCGAGGGGCCGGTGATGGATTAGCCGTCCTGTGGGTTTGGACAGGGCAGGGAATGACACAGACTAGCTAATGAGTAAGACCTGCACCCTGAGGAGTGATGCCTAATAATCAGCCTTTATTGTGTTTCCACCAATTCCCATTTCACTTCACACCGTATTTATGATTCACTTTTTTGGAGATCTGCTGCGATTTGGTGTTTTTGATTATAACAATTAGGCGGTAGTACCGGACGTCATTATGTGAACAACAAACTAAATACAGAGCGGATGTGGGATAATTTGTTGCCTATTAAAAGGGAAAATCGAATTAACCTGGCAGTTTCTGAGGTAGTTTAGCAGAAAATGGTTATTTGGTGTAATTTTGTCAGCTGTACTATGTTCGGTTCATTTGGTACCTCTTTAAAAGTTTTGGATATGCAAGTAGATAACAATAACATGTTTACGGCTTTGGGCTGCCATATTGTTTTCAGTGCTGTCCATGTCCCCAGTTCTGAGAAAGAGGGTTTCTGTCGTATGAGTTAGGATGGTGGGAATGGGGTGAGAATTCTTTTGTAGTTAAAATACTTTGAAATCACTTGAGTAAGGAGATTGGTCTGGTTTTAAAAAGCTAATGGATGCATGGTAGTAGAATGGTATTTAAAAAAGGAAAAAAAGAAATCAATTCCGTGGTAACTGTCCGGTCACGCCATGACAACTTGATGTGTACGATATGTACGTTTGGGGTGTATGGTTTTGTCCACCTGATGCATTTTTTTCCCCCCACCGCCAACGCCCATAACCCCTCTCTCGAAGTTTCTTTTGCTCACTCATTGTTGGTGGGTTACAAAAAACACAATCACTTCTGCGTTCTTTCATTGTGAAGACTTGGCTTGTATTTGTTTTAGAAAGATGAGATGAAACGATAAAAAAATCAGATCAGCATCAGAAATTTTACTCTTAAGGAGAACTCAAACCAACTACTACAAGAGTTGCATGTTGATTGATTAAGTCCCGCCCTTCCTGATCCTCATTGGTCTGTGAGAGACGGATGATATTGAGCATATTTACAGAAGAACTGAATGTGCTAGTTTTTGCTCGATGTGTTTTTTTTTTAATGGGTGAAGATGGTTATATACAGGATGGCCGATGGTTGGTATGTGACGGCGAAAGTAATTATGGGCTGTATGCTGAAGGTGTTTTGCGCTGAGGATGTTAAGCGCCGTACTTTATAGGATTTATACAGGACGTAGATGTTTCTAGCACCAAAAGGTATTTTGATGACTTGGAGACCTTAAACGAGTTTTTATTTAGGTTAATGGATTGTTACATGGAATGACAGGATTTCTGGCTACAGCAGTGCAGGGCTGGACGATTTTGGGAAAATGTTGAGTTGTAGTTTATCTGATAGACTTTGCGATCAAGGTTTTAAAAAATTTAAATTTAGTATTCACTATATTCATGTTAACATGTAATGGGGCCTAACTGTACACTGAAATATTAACTGCCCTGTACATGAATCCAAAGATAAGAATTGTACGTACATGAATTTTATGCAAAATGTTTAAATTTATTCTCCCAAAAATTAACCTAATAAGCCATTCAACAATTCTACGACCTGTAAGACAGGATTTCTATGTCCGTTCTGTAAACATACAGGAATGTTGTATCACTTGTCCCATGTTTGAATAAGGTTGAGAAGGCCGTTTTTCGTAAAGGTATTTAGACACCATGCCTTAAGAGTTTTATTTCCTTCTACCGACCTGACCTTTTTGTTGTAAGAAGACACAGCTGGAAATTATCGGTTATAGCTGTCTGCTTGGCTGTCTCTTGGGGAGTAGCACCATGTTCGCTTGGCTTTAGTAGCATTGTACTGCTTCCTGTGGTAATAAGTACAGTTCAATGACAATACTTGCCTGTAGCTCAACAGCTCTTGCGAAGTCAAAATATTTCCATATAATCGAAGTGCTGTTCTTCGGCGCCTCGTGTTTTATTTTCCAACAGTCAAGTTTCAAGAAACATGTGCTTGTTAGTGGGTGTCGCTATAACTTGGGAACTGTCTGATTGGTGAGCATGAAGGGAAGAAACAGTTCTGACGGTACTTATGACTGTCGATCAGACAGGGACATCAACGCAGTGTTTAACCAATGAGTAAGAGAGGAATTACAGAAAATTATCGCAGGGGTGGAATGTAGCCAAACTAAGCTACTGGCGAACAGGACCAGTGAAATTATGAAACTAATAGTCCTCCGTCGTTTTTACTGGTCAGGAATGCTGTATCTTCTTTGTCTATTGGATTTGTCAGATCGCCAGCAGGATGACTTACTAGATATTTTTGCCCTACAGGTTTTTGACTCGTCATGGGCCGGTGGACTAGTGTTAATTTCCACCCTTGTAATCGCAGTCGCTGCAGTTTGCAAGTTGTATATAAGTCGTTCATACCTTCAACAGTGTAGTTTTCTGATGTCCATCTGCATTGATAGAATTGTTCGTAAATAGAAGCTCCTTTTTTGGTTTTTGTTTTTGTAAATGCCTAAAAAATTATTTATTTATTTATTTATTTTACTGGCTGCATTGCAATGTTTAATAAAGTCCTCGGTGATACAGGGCACTTGGTTTTCCTGCTTGCCTTTTATCATTTACTTTGCAGTGAGAGACAAAAAGAAATCTGCACCGATGTATCTGATTGTTTATCATCTGGGTCGACGGGTTCGGTTTAATTAAATTAGTCTCAGAACAATATGCATGGTAATTCATTTGGGTGACTGTAAACACAATAAACTAAACAACAAAAATAATTGAAAACTGCCTGATATTACGCCTGCCCTAAACCGAGGGACGCCTGAGAGCTTATCTTTTATTTATCTCTTGGTGGATTTTAGAAGTTTGCAGGCAGATGTTACACTCGTTGCGTTGAAAAGCCCTCGGCTCCCTGTTTGTTGATGATCGGTGCAAGTCTGTAGCCTTTTCCTAAACAGAAGGACTATAAAATGTTTTAATGTGTGTTTATCAGGAGGAGGGCTTGAGGAAAAGCGGTGAGCCCAAATACGCCCACCTGTCCATGGAACTCCATGTGTTTATTGAAGTGTTTGCTCCAGCACCGGAAGCGTACATGCGTATGGCCCATGCTATGGAGGAGGTTAAGAAGTTCCTCTTCCCTGTAAGTACCAATTTAAAAACACTCTCCCAGAACCACTGAGTAAATTGTTTGTTATAGCCGGTGTTTAAAACTCATGATGTTACGTTAGAGCTTGGGATGTTGTAGCTTTGGCTACGGATGAATGCGTACGTGGCAGGAGAAGTCCAGATACCACGCAGCCCTGTTATTACTCTGTTATGGATTGTCATTATGTTTGAGTCAGTCTTCTGGATTGATTGCTGTGTATGTAATGGCACCTCAGATTAGTCTTTTGCTGAGGCTACATAAGTGTTTTAGCTAATGGCTGATCTCGGATTTCCTGGATGTAATTTGGGCAGCCTAAACAGGAAACGTTGCACTTGTATTTAAGAGCAGAGTGTTAATGTTACCCCTGTCTTCACTGCTGTCCTTTTTCCGTAGGACATGATGGATGAAATTTGCCAGGAGCAGTTCATGGAGATGGGGTATCTGAATGGCAGCCATGAACATGGTGCCCGAGGCAGAGGGGGCCCGATGGCCAGGGGGCGTGGAGGACCCCCGCCACCAAGGTATGACTTTCAGTAATTTTTTATTTATTTATTTTTTTTATTGTTACCAGGAATGCGAAGAGATTGGTGGAGAAGACCTTTCAGCCATGAACTTTGTCTTTAAAATTATTCGAGGGAACAAATCTTGTTATAGCTAGTTAATTATGTGTAGTTTAATTCATTAATTTATTCATTTGTGTCTTGTTTGATGGCTCAGGGGTCGAGGCATGGCACCGATGCGTGGCGGTGTCCCGCGTGGTGGTCCTGCCAGAGGTGGAGCAGTGAGAGGAGCTCCAGCAGGGCGCGGAGGACCACCGGCTCAGCCCGGCAGAGGTGCTGCCGCTAACAGAGCCCGTACTCCTGCCCCCGGATCTCAGAGGATGCCTCCTCCGCCGCGCCCTCCTGCGCAGGAGTCCTACGAAGAATACGTGAGTTTGAGCTGCGCTGTTGCACATGTGTACAGCCACATCTGTGCATTTATCATTCTATTTTATAACATGCATATCTCCCTCTCTTGTTTTGTCTCCCCCCAGCCTTATGACGAAAGCTATACAGACACAGGCTACGAATCCTACGACAGCTACTACAGTCAGCCACAGGCGTGAGTTGAAGCTTCTTTCTTCTGTTATTCATAATGACAAGATCACCAGGCCATTCTAGCTCAGCACTGGCTTCAGCTGATGCAGAGTTTTATACTAACGTGATGGACTGGATTAGGTGTTAAAACATTTAGCCTTGTTTCCACTGTGAGGTTAAATTTTCCGAGCACAGAGAGGAAGTTTTCCACTTGGACTCATTTTGGTGAGGGCTACGGAAATCTGATTTCTTCTGAAGATTGATTATTTTTGTCCAATTCTTGCAGAGAAACAGAGTATTATGACTACGGACATGGAGAGACACAGGAAGGATATGAAAATTATGGTGAGTATTCGAAAGCCCAGTGTCCCCATACATAAGTATATGAATTGTTTAAAAAAAAAAAATCGTATTATTTAACAAGGTTATATTATTCTAAATTGAGACGTGTGTGCATTTTTGTCCTTACTATCGTAGCTCAAGATGACTGGAATGGAACACAGCGCGCTTCTACCGGTGGGAAATCAGCTGCTCAGAGACAAACGAAGGGAGCGTACAGGGAACACCCGTATGGACGATACTGAACTCTGAACAAGCACAACGTCATCACCCATAATGTCCCATCATGACGACTGTCTCCCACGGCAGCTCGCTCTTTAAGCAACCCGACAAAAGTAATTGTCCGCCTTTCCGTTTTGCATTTTCTGCTCTGGACATTTTTTAAAAGGAAACCTGAAAAATCAGCAACTGAACGCATCGGGACTCAATTGAAAGTTCAAGACAGTTTGGGGGGGTGGGGTTAGGTATTTAAAAAAAAAAAAAATTAAAAAACAGCCTGTTCTTATCTTTTTTCAGTTTTATACTTCTCTCTCTGCTTTAATCTTTAATCTCTGCTTTTTTGCATTGTTTGTTTTTTTTTTCTTTCTCTCTCTCTCTCTCTTTTTTTTGTTTGTTTGTCCTCATTGCTTTTGGTAAAATATTTAATTGAAGAATTAATAAAGCCTGACTTGTTGATGAGTTGCAGATTCCCAGTAGGCTACATTTCAAAATTCTGCTCAATATTAGGACCTCAAAAAGCCATTAAACCAAATCAATTATGTAATATAATGTAAAGGAGCGTTACTTAAGGAAAGGAAAAAAAAATCTCTAATGACATTGACAACAATTGATTATTTGTTTTAAATAGTCTTAAAAGATGTACGTTTAGCTTTAAGCTTCAATATTTTTTTACATGATATCTTAGAGTTTTGAAATATAGCCCTAATAGACACTGTTGAGATGAACTTGTCCTCAAATCCTTAATTTGTTAAAATAAGTTATGGCTCTTCAAAATCTGTGCTGTAAAAATGATAATTGTGTTTGGATAATTGTGTTTAAAAAAAAAAAAAAAAAAAAAGGATAAAATAAGTCAGATTTTCATAGATATAATACCATGTTATAAAAAATGCATGCTCAAACTGTTTAAGAAGGATTTGGACAACAATCTCTACAAGGGTCATCTCTTTCTAATGTAAAGGGATCCTGCAGCTAAATCCGAATTTCTTGTACATACTTTAAAAAAAAATCAAATGCGCCCAAACTGTACTTACTGCCATCTAGTCTCTGTACGCTCTCCAGAAAATGCAGAATGCTACCTGTGTAAGCTTGCCTAAATAGGTAAATAAATCTGTCCAAAAATGTTTTGCAGCAATTGTCAATAAAGCCTAGATTGTTTTTTTTAATGAAACGTTTAACCTGGTTTATTTTTCTGCTTCTGTCATCATAAAAGCTGAACTGGCCTTTTAAATAACTTGATAACCTTTTAAGTACATCAACTTTTCTCTCTTTTTTTTTTTTTATCTTCAAAACAGAGCTTAAATCTAAAATGGTGCATGTAGACTGGAGACGTAAACAGCACTAAAGGACTGTTCAGTGTTTCCTTTGTTAATAAAAAGCGCCATTTAATCTTTCTCTCTCTTTTTATACTTAAAAAGGACCCTAGAGGTAAGACCCTGTGCCTTTTAAAATAACCCGGATAGCTTCCTAATGTCTTTAGACAGCTAAGAATTCAGTGCTTGGGTATGTATAAAACTTTTCTTGAATGCCGTTTTATTCTTTTGGTCTTACGATGACAAATGTATGGAGTAGTTTGAAATAACTTGAGTTTAATAAAGTTTTAGCTTTTATATTTGTCAAGTTTGAATCTGCTTTGCTTAATGAAAGTAATGACTGAGAAAAGGAGAGGACTGCTAAACCTTCAGTGCAGCATTGTAAAGGTAGCCCTAACCCTAAATTTGTTATTTTAGCCATTATGTTATGTCTCTTATCTAAACTTCTTGGCGTGTAATGAATTAAACATTTTAGTCACAAAAATAAAAGTAATGGGGGGGAGGAAAAAATTAAAATAAAAATATTTTTATGCTAATTCAGATTAGTCTTAGATCAGACATGTAATGCAACTCTTGCTAAATGTTTTCTGTACCAGTGTGTGGTGTTAAAGCTGCTGCTACTTTTTTCTTTTGCATAATCGAAGTGTAACTTGTACATAATTCCAATAATTTGAAGAAAACGTCTTGAAAAGCTTGAGTTGCATGACCTATTAATATTTCTGTAGCTGCATGCGGTTCTTGTATACCAAAAACAATTTGTTTGACGGCAAGTTCAGAGTCTCTTCTCTTTTCATAGGGAACCTTCTCTCCAGACCCAGGGATGGAATCCGGGTTTGCGGGTTTCTTCTCAGGCAAGTGTTTGATTCAGCAGTGTTTTTTCATTATCTTTTCATCTGGTTACTTTTCCAATGACATTGTGCTTGTGCTGGAACCTCATCTTAGCTGTTTTTCTGCCATGGAAAGAACGTTTCTCAGATTGTTACCCCTTACCGTTAATGGCTATCACCATTTTAAAGTTAAAGTATGGCAGAACCATTTGCATACTGAGACCTGATTGGCTCCTAAATTATTTAGTTAGTTAGTTAGTTAGTTAGTTAGTTATTTTATGCAGTAACACTTTGTTTTGTGTTCATTTCCAACGCTTTTTTGAAAAAAATTGACTCGATATGGACTTAAGTTCTCATTAACAGCTTTATTAAAAGCGTTTTCACCCACGGAACTGTTGCTTTTCTCACCATTCTGCGTAAACTCCAGAGATTGTGTGTGAAGGGAGATCAGCACTTTCCAAATTGCTCAGAACAGCCCAGCTGGCACCAACAACCATGTCACAAAAAAAACATTTTCTCACATCCTGATGTGTGATGAGAATATTTACTAAAGCCCTTGACCTGTATCTGCATAATTTTGTATATTATGGGTTTCGGCTGCATGATTTGGTGTTCATAGGGAGTATTATGAGTATCAAGCCTTTTATTATTACTATTATTTAACTTGAGGACACAGTTTCCCTTGCCAATGTGGGTTATCAAATTCCCCTGGGGACTCTCTCGTCGTCCTGGGAGACTTAAACGCCCATGTGGGCAATGGCAGTGTTACCTGGAAGGTGTGTGATTGGTAAGTACGGCCTCTCCAATCTGAACCCGATTGGTGTTTTGTTGTTGGACTTCTGTGCTCGTCATGGTTTGTCCGTCACGAACACGATGTACGAACATAAGGGTGTCCATAAGTGCACATGGTGCCAGGACACCCTAGGCCGCAGTTCAATGATTGACTTTGTAGTCGTGTTATTAGACTTGCGGTCGCATGTTCTGGACACTCGGGTGAAGAGAGGAGCTGAGCTGTCAACCGATCACCACCAGCCTTCAACTCCCACCTTCAGCAGAGCTACCACCACATCCCAATGGAGGCTGGGGACATAGAGTCTGAATGGGCCATGTTCTGTGTCTCCATTATTGAGGCTGCAGCCCAGAGCTTTGGCCGGAAGGTCATCGGTGCCTGTCGTGGAGGCAACCCCCAAACCAGGTGGTGGACACCTGCGGTGAAGTGGGCTGTCAAGCAGACAAAGAAGGCCTTTTAGCCTGTGGGACTCCCGAGGCAGCGGACGGGTACCGACAGGCCAAACATCCTGTGATTGGTTGACAGCTCAGCTCCTCTCTTCACCCGAGTGTCCAGAACATGTGGCTGCAAGTCCAATGACACAACTACTGTCGCCAATGCAAAATCTCGGGTGAGGAGAAAAAAAAGTTTGGTGAGGGCCTGAAAAAAGACTATTGGTTGGCCTCAAAGGTCCTGGACCACCATCTGGCACCTCAGGAGGGGGAAGCAATACTCCACGAACACTGTTTACAGTGGAAGCGGGGAGCTGCTCACCTCAACTGGGGATGTTGTCGGGAGGTGGAAGGAATACTTCGAGGACCTTCTTAAACCCACCTATACGCTCTCTGTGGAAGAGGAAGAGCCTGGGGGTTCAAAGAGGGGTCTGCTTATCACTGGGGCTGAGGTCTGAGGTAGTTAAAAAGTTCCGCAGTGGCTGGGCTCCGGGGGTGGATGAGATCCGCCCTGAATACCTCAAGGCTCTGGATGTGGTAGGACTGTCTTGGTTGACACGTCTCTACAACATCACGTGGTAATCGGGGGCCGTACCTCTGGATTGGCAAATCGGGGTAGTAGTTCCCCTTTTTAAGAAAGGGGACCGGAGGGTGTGTTCCAACTATCGTGGAATCACGCTCCTCAGCCTACCCGGGGAAAGTCTATTCAGGAGCACTGGAGCGGAGGATCCGGCCGATGGTCGAACCTCGAATTCAGGAGGATCAATGTGGTTCTGCACACTCTACGGGAACTTGGAGGGGGCATGGGAGTTTGCCCAACCAGTCCACATGTGCCTTGTTGACTTTGAGAAGGCTTTCGACCGTGTCCCTCTGGCTATCTTGTGGGGTGTGCTCTGGGAATATGGAATACTGGACCCATTGCTACGGGGCGTTAGGTCTCTGTATTGCCTGAGCCAGAGCTTGGTCTGCATTGGTAACATGTCGAATTCGTTTCCAGTGGGGGGTTGGACGCCGCCAAGGCTGCCCTTTGTCTCTGGTTCTGTTCATAATTTTTATGGATAGAATTTCTAGGCGCAGTCAAGGTGTTGAGCGGTTCTGGTTTGGTGGCCATAGGATCTCGTCTCTGCTTTTTGCAGATGACGTTGTCCTTTTGGCTTCATCGAGCCAGAACCTTCAGCTCTCGCTGGAGCGATTCACAGCTGATTGTGAAGCGACTGGGATGAGAATCAGCACCTCAAAGTCCGAGACCATGGTTCTCAGTCGGAAAAGGGTGGGATGCACCCTCCGGGTCTGGAATGAGGTCCTGCCCCAAGTGGAGGAGTTTAAGTATCTCGGGGTCTTGTTCACGAATGAGGGAAGGATGGACCGGGAGATTGACAGGCGGATCGATGCAGCTTCTGCTGTAAAGCGGAGCTTGTACCGGTTCATCGTGGTGAAGAGGGAGCTGAGCCAGAAGGCAAAGCTCTCAATTTATCAGTCGATTTACGTTCCTAGTTTCAGTTTCGGCTGAAATGAGTTTCCTTCACAGGGTGGCAGGTCTCTCCTTTAGAGATAGGGTGAGAAGTCCTGTCATCCGAGAGGAACTCGGAGTAGAAGCGCTGCTCCTTCGCATTGAGAGGAGCCAGTTGAGGTGGCTCGGGCATCTGATTAGAATGCCCTCCCGAACGCCTCTCTGGTGTGGTGTTTCGGGCATGTCGACCGGGAAGAGACCCTGGGGCCGACCCAGAAAACGCTGGAGGGTCTACGTCTCTCGGCTGGTCTGGGAATGCCTTGGCGTCCCCCTGGAAGAGCTGGAGTAAGTGGCTAGGAAGAGGGTCGTGTGGACCTCACGGCTTGGGCTGCTGCCCCCGTGACCCGACCCCGGAAGAAGTGGAAGAAGATGAATGAATCAATGAATAAACTCGTCATTTGTTTAATAGATTTGCTATTGTTAGATTTGTTGTCTCACCAGTCGTACCGGAGAATTTGTATATAAAGCAGCTATAAATTTATTTAGCTATCAAGTATAATGGTTGAGAAGAAGCCGTCTAATCTTGTTTATGCTGTATAAACCTGTTCCTGATCAGATCTTGAGATTTTTTTTTTTTTGTTTTGGTAATAAGTCTGATGACTGCTTTGAAGAACTGTCAAATCCAGTCCCGCTAACTGGGTAAGAATTATTATTAGACTTGAATATAGACTGGGAACCAGCACCAGCTCAGTGTCTATGGAAAATGGATATTCTAGTGTTTTTGAATAAATTTCTGTGGCGAGTTTAGACTCCGGTGCCTCAGAAAAGTCTCGTCTTTGATTGTTTTAGTGTTTCGTATTACTGCATGTCCTGGTCATTGTTACTGATTTTATCTGATCTCCTGCAGGGAAGACCGGTTTGCCGTAAAGAGGCGGTCTTAAATTTCAGCGGGCATGCTTTCTGGGGAAAGAACTCCTGAAATCTGCAGAGATGGAATCGAAGCGGAGTTCTGCCGGACGCCTTTCAAGACCGGAGTGCTAGGAAAGTGCACCTCTGCGTCTTAAAAAGGAAAGGAAAAGGAAATCGATGCTCTCCTCGACGCTGCCGCCGAAGCATGTGGGCACTTATTGAGCTGGAGCGGAAAGCGGCTTACATGGCCTGCAGCGTCCACTGGTTGTGTGTGTGTGGGTGTGGTCACATATTGGAAATGTGTCTGGTTCTTTGTTGTCTTTTGTGAAGCCTCCAGCGTTTTTTTTCCTCTCTCTCTCGCTTTATTAAGGTCACTCGAAAGCACCTTTTATACAGTCCTGAAAATGACCAATGTCGACTATGTCATGTTTTCTCTACACTCCTCATCTACCTCTTTTAATAGCGCAGTGTTGTTTTTTTTTTTTTTTTTTTTTTTCTTCCTTGCACATGAACAGCAACCATCTGCCGGAGCAAATAAAAATATTTTAATGTATATATTCACTCGTCACTTTTACTGAACATTTCTCCAACATGCATCTTTCTTAATATTACAATGATTATTATGTATAATCACAAACAACAAAGCCAACCAAGGTGTGCACTTGAGCAGTTGTGCTTGCATGAGAATCCACGCGGTTGTCATAGCAATAAGTAAATTTCAGGAAAAATGCAGTTTACTTTTATTTTTTTAAATTAGAAGACCAGTCTTTGGTGCTACTACACATCCACGCTGAAACCGAGGGATGCATATCTGAGGGTAGTGGGCTGTAGGTATCAGTTCTACTTATACAGAGGTTACAGTAATCTGTCTTGCTGTACAGCTAGAATATATCCTAAATAGGTGTGTGGATGTTCACTTCTAACTGATGCAGGGTTTTTTTGTTCTGTTAGTTTGTCACCATGCTGAGTTGTGGGGGTTTGGAGGGGGCGTATGATGATACAAAAATTCCACATTAGTTCTAGTGTAGTGTTCGGAAGTCATGTCTGGTTGCGTTTGTTATTGAACATTATTTGAACTGAAGTAAACCCAGTTCAGTGTCATCAGCCTCCTTTTCGGCCTCTATCCCCCCCTCATGTGAAGTATGCACCGCAGAGGTATTGATTGTGTTTTTCTAATGTTCATTATTCAATACTGTGTACAAGTCTTGGATAATAAAGTATGTCGTATTACAAACTGGCTGCGTGACTATGACTAATACCAATAGGTCTTTAATTTTCATGCCGCAGTGTCACCACCGCCTGTTGCTCCACCGAGCCAGAATGATCCCTTTCGCCTTTTGAGAGAAGGAGTGGATTTCAAATACACGGCAGTGTGTGTCAATGTGACAAGCCGAGAATTGGGCTTTGGAGCTGAAATCCTTTACCCCGGGCATTGTGGGAGCGTTCAAGCAGATTTCCAGCACTATATTTTCCGAGACCATATTTCGGCCAGATGGGGGGAAAAAAAAACAAGCTAGTTTCTATGATGACTAAGCTGTTTCTCATAGATTTAAAGCCTCAGTTCAATCCTAGTTAATACCAGACAGTACTGAAACCAGTGTAGGCATTAGGACCGATCTGCTTATAGTCCCAACACTGAAAACTCAACAAAACTGGACTTGGAAAGGTTTTTCCGATTGTTAACCACCTAGTTTCAGTCGGTCTGTGCCCACGCCGGTTTTAGGATATTGTTTTCTGTTGGCCAGATCCCAGTGTGGTTTTCTGCTGTTGTTTAGCTTTAAATCTTTAGATTTGATGTGCTGATGCTTTTCTGCTCAACACAGTTGTAAAAAGGGTTTATTGGAGTTGCTCTAGCCCACTCATTCATCCCGACCTCTCTCAACAAGATGTTTCTCCCCACTGGAGGTTTTTTTTTTCTCCCATCATTCTGTGTAAATTCAAGAGACTGTGTGAAAATACCAGGATATCAGTAGTTCCAGAAATATTCGAGCCTGTTTTGCAACAAGAGCCGCTATACCACGGGCACGCATCAGACATTTGTGCATTCTGACTTTAGGCTGTTGGTCTGCATGCATCTGCTGCCGCTGCATGATTGAACAATTGCATATCTGTTCAGAAGCTCCTATTAAAGTGGCCGGTGTTTTCTATAGTTTAACAAATGTAAGATTAAAGTCAATTATTCATTTTTTAAGCTGCTTAAACCAAATTTGGGTCGGGGGGAGGCCGGCACCCATCTCAGCCGACTCTGAGGTCCAACACATATATAGCCGTACACACTCAGACCTAAGGGCAGTTTGGTACTGCCAAGAGATCACTGATGGTCTGAGGTGGTAGTGTTGGTCCTGAGATTTACTTATACAGCTTCTTACTCTTAAGCTCTCTACTCGTATATTCTTAAGAAACCATAGATCTCATGGGGCAGTGGTGGCTCAGCGGTTAAGGCTCTGGGTTACTGATCCACAGGCCAGGGGTTCAATCTGCAGTCCCACCAATCTGCCACTGTTGGGCCCTTGAGCATGGCCCTTAACCCTCATCTGCTCAGTTATATAAATTGCAAAAATAAAAGTAAGTAGTTCTGGATAAGGCTTTCTGCCAAATGCTGTAAATGTTATTCACTTGATAAATAGCTTTTGACACCTTGTTGGTAGCGTAGAGTCCAGCGCCTCAGGAGGAACTGCGCTCTGAGTACAGCTACTGACCGAAAAAAGAGAGTGCCACAGGCATACTGTACCATGGGGTGCTTTTGAGAGGGGAAAGCCTGCAGGCAGAATATTGTTTGTTCATTCACACCAAGGGTTTTTTTTTTTATTTCCCTCCAATGTGTTTTCATTAGAGATCATGTATGATTCTGCAAGACTAGCCTCAACCAAAAGTAAAAACTTCCATAGCTGTGCTTCATGAAAAATAATAACCGATGGGAATAGTACTGTTACAATTTGGTAAATTAAAACATGTAATGTGTGGCATCTGTGTAGTTTACATCACCTAGATATAAACACACTCATGGCCATTTTAATAGGAACACCTGTACTGTACACCTATTTGTTAATGTAGTTTGCCAATCATGTAGCAGCGCAACACATGAATAAAAAATATACGTACATACATTTCTTTTGCGCCCTGCGATGGCCTGGCGAGCTGTCCGGGGTGTACTCTGCCTTCGCCCGGAGTCGGCTGAGGTGGGCGCCAGCCTCTCCGCGACCCTAATTAGGATTTAGCGGTTCAGAAAATGACATGACATGACATTTCTTTTGTACACAAACATAAAAGGAATCATCATTCTCGTTCATTTTCTAAGTAGCTTATTCTTAATTAGGGTCACAGGGAGGCTGGCGCCCATCTCAGCCGACTCTGGATGAGGAAGGGGTATACCCTGGACAGCTTGTCAGGCCATCTCAGGTTCAACACATACACACATACACACACATATAAACACTCACACCTAGGGATGATTTGGAACAGCCAATTTGCATACTGTGCATGTTTTTGGACTGTGGGAGGAAACCGGGGTACCCAGAGAAAACCCACGCAAGCACGAGGAGAACATGCAAAGTCCACACAGAAACGGCTGAGCCCAGGAATCAAACCCAGGCCTTCTTGCTGTGAGGTGGACGTGCCACTAACTACTAACCACTGCGCCACCTACCGCCTCAAGAAATCATACAGCTTCACCTGCTGTTTTTTGGTGAACCTGTGAGATTGACCTGTGAAATTGGACCGATCCATGTCAAGATTTGGGTGCTTTCCTGCTCACCATGGTTGTAAAGAATGGTTATGTGAGTCTTTCTGTCACCTCAAACCAGTCCTAGCCATTGTCCTCTCACCCCTCCCATCAACGAGGCATTTCTGCCTGCGTAAAGCTGCTCGCTGGATTTATTTTATCCCCTGCCAACACTGTCAGTGTGTCTGACCGGCATGCACATTCGCTGTGGAGTTACTGATCTTCAGTTTGTTATAGGACTTTCATATTTTAAACATAAGTTCATTCTCACTTGAGTTTTGAGGACCATGACCTTGGCCTAATTTTCAAGGTCAAATTGAGGTCATGTTAAAATTCATCATAATTAGCCTTCGCCGTGGGATTGCTGATTGCCAAGTTGGCGTCAGACTGCCATATTTGAAACTCATATCCATGTCAACATCCTCCCGATGAGTACGATGACCGTGACTTGCTTTTTCAAGGTCAAATTGAGGTCACTTTTAAAATTTGCCTTCATTGCATGAAAATTCCACAAGTTCAGCAGCCTCTGCAGTACTTAAGCCAGATAGTTTGACTCCATACAGTCAGTCCGTGATATTTTTCTACCATGTTCTGTTTGATGTAAATGTTAAATAAATCTCTTGAGCTCTATTTGCATGATTTTATGCATTGATCTCCTATCACGTAATAAAGTGGAAAATAAATGTATGTTGTGGGAATGACTGATACCCCCCCCCCCTCCAAAAAAAACAAAACAAAAAAACAAAAAAAAAAGAAGGAGAAGAAATGTATTATTTTAATTACTTTAATTCCTGATCTGGCAGCTTTGTGCTCTAATTCACAGAATAATGTAGGGCTGTCTGTAGGTCGATTATGTTGGTGTGTTGCTCATTGGTTCTCTTTTAAAAAGTCGGCATTTCTGTCAATCCAGCCAATTAATGCTGATGTCTGTGTCATTGCCCGAGAAGTAGTGCTGATTGCTGACTGTCTAACGGGCTTTTCTGTTGTTATTATATTAGACACAAGTCCTCAGTGCAGATTTTAATGAGCAATACCGAGCACTCAGGTTCCATCCAGCAATTGAGAAAGCTTGTTTGTGTGTGTGAGTAGGAGGTGGGCCAATCTGCAAAACGGTATAATGAGAAAACGTGAAAGCAGATAAACAGAATATCTATAGAGAAAAAAGCCATTCATTCCATCTTTCTGCAGTTAATGACAATATAGAAGCCCTGTGAATGAGAAGAGTGGCTGTGTGTGTGTGCGTGTGTGTGTGCAGGAAGATATGACCCTACGGCAGCAGGAGTGTTCTTATTACACTTCCCCATGCATGACCATTTTCACTGTTTCTCCATTTCTTCCCTCAACATGCTGTGGGTGAGAAATGTGATGTCATGCATGTCATCCAGAACATCTCACTACGCCATCTTTCTGTGTGTGTGTGTGTGTATGTGTGTGTGTGTGTGTGCACCTTCTCATTTACTCTGTAACCTTGCTTCGGATATCTGTCTTTAAAGATTATTGCGTAAGGAGCCAGTTTGTTAAACACTGTGAAAACCCATCTGTCTAAATATAAATCCTTGCTCGGTTTAATCAAGTAGTATATCTGCGTACCCTAGTAAAATGCTAAAATCACTGCAACACTATTACACCGTCATGTCCTCATCAAACCAGAGAGTGCTTAAAGGCTCTCTGGACTACAGTGGACAAAGTTTTTAAATGTTTCATTGATGCAACTAAAATCAATTTAGCCAACAGAACTGAGTTAATTAATTGAAGGATTAACTGAGGGATTCATTTCAACACCGGTCATGAAGCCAATTTTTAAAAACCATGCGTGACTTTTATCTCATCTAGTGACCCAAACTGATACAGATAGCACTGATAATTACAGGGGGGGTGGGGGGTGGGGAGGTTGTTGTTTGAACCCCAGTAATGCCAAGCTGCCTCAATTAGGCCACTGAATATGTGCTTTAACTCTATTGGTTCAACCTACCCATATTAACCGTATGTTGGAGTAAAGAAAAGATGTAGAAGGATAAGATCATGATGGAAATGTAGAGGCAGGTGGGTGGTTTTTAGTGGAGTTAGAGTGAAATCTTTAAAGGGGATATTAAATAAACATGAAATACAGTGTTATCCCTTGGAAATAAAATGGAATCGGCCACGGTGCCTTTCTGAAAGCATTTGTCACTCCTGTACGAGTGTCAATGACCCCTTCATCGGGTGCCATGATCATCTTTTAAACATCATCTTTTTTTTTTTAACCCACTTTCACTCATTCATTTGTTGAACTGCTTCATCCTATTATGGGAGGGATCTTAGCCAACACTGGGAGAAGGCATAGTACACCCAGAACAGCTCACCAGTGCATCGCAGGGCATCACACGCACATTCACTCACATTCAGATCCACAACTAGAGGCAATTTAGAACAGCCAGTTAGCCTAATGTGCATGTATTTTTGCACCACCGTGCTGCCGCCATCTTTATATATATATAATGAAATTGTATTACTTTTTCTGCTTCTCAATGCGTAATCCCAGACTTATCCATATTCTGTGAATCAGTGTCGTACTGCCAAGTTATCATTCATACGCAAAATTGGTCACGCGGCATTTATTTTTATTGTAAAAAGACACAGAACCAAACCAAGATGTAGAACAGGTGAATAAGAGATACTAAGCTCGTAAAATGGGGTGGTTTACCAGGAAACCATAATTATACTAATTAAACCCTAATAATATTCAGCCAGAATGAACTGATAATGGAAGATAAAACCTATTTCTCTCATTGTCTATGGTGAGAGGCATGTAAAAGAACCATTGCTGATTTTCGTCAAGAGTAGCTGCATAGCCGTGCATAGCGTGTTTCTGTCCTGCGATGGCCTGGCGAGCTGTCCAGGGTGTACCCTGCCCTCGCCTGGAGTCGGTTGAGGTGGGCATCAGTTTGGTTCAGAAAAGATAAAACACATATATTATTCACAAGTGAATGGGCACCTTTAATGATTTCTTCTGTTAGCACTTCTCGAACTCACAAATGAACCAGAGACAGTTCCTTTCTGTTCAAGTCCAACCTGTGATCATATTACATTCCACATTTATCGTAGCGAATGATGTTATTCTTTCACTGTGTTGCACCGATCCCTGGATCCCTGTGACCTGCTATTATTTTTTATTTATTATTTTTTTCTGAAATGAAAGCCTTGTAAAGGCCTCTGTCTTGTTAAGCACAAGATGAATCAAATGTTGTCTTTGTATGTGGAATTTGGCTCGCACTGGCTTTTATTCCACTTTATTCTCCTAACCTTTCACTGCACTCTTCTCCCACGTCCTGATATGTTCTGGCTCTATTAAAAAAATTGGACTTAGTGCAACTGACACGTTTTAGAGAAAAACCAGTGAGTTTTTTTTTTCCAGCTTGAATAAGCTGAGGGCTAATACATACTTTTTAGAAGGTGGATATTATACTGTGATTAAATCAGTTAAGCGCTAATGAAACACTCTGCTTGTCATCCTTCTCCTATATTTGGAGACCATGCAATACAAAACTCCATTGGAGACAAAATATCATCCGTTCGATCTCATTTGTCTGTAATAAACCGCTGCGTAAATGTCGACGGGTTAAAATGCTGATAGAACGAGGCAAGTTTGTGCAGTTAAATGAATAACTGCTGTCAGAAAGAAATGAGAGAATGACTTTAAGGTCTCTGTGTATTGATTTTTTTGTAATGCTACCTTGCTGTGAATGAATCTTAAAAAATAAACGATATTCTGCTGTGATTTTGAAAAATACTGTCTGCGTTTGTTCAAGTTATAGTCAGCTTGCTGCAGGGAAGCAAAGACTCAGTTGAAGGCCTTGACTTGCTCTCTGCTACCCAATCTACTGAAAGTAGGGCAGCTATAAAAGACTGATGGGTGCTTTTTCAAAAAGGAAAGAAAAAAAATACTACTCTGTCAAAAACCCTCAAAACAAAAATAGGTTGCTGTGCTTTGATGTGAATCAGAAAGAAAAAAAAATAAATCAGTCTTTCTGAATTTAAAGCTCATTAAAAAGTTATGCTGGGAATATTGAATGACCAAGCTCTTCGTGTGTGTTTAAAGTCTAGACATTTTAATGGAATGTGTATTCCAGGTTGGAGTGCGCATTCTCAGATTTCCTACACTGTGGTAGATGGAGATCAATGAGACACTTACAGCTCCTCTTCATCTCAGCCTGTCAACTCCGAGGGCAAGCAGGCGCCATCGCTCCCTCTCTGCTCACACAAAACACTGTCTAATAGCTATGGAAGGGAAATGTTCAACGTGTTTTGCAATGAGCAGCACTTCAATGCCAATCGTTTGGAGCATGACCTCAGCTCCCAGGAAGATGGTAATTGCAGTGATGTAACAATGCTTACTTCCTTGATTTAAATCCCTTCCTCTAAAACCTGGAACACATGACGGTGTTTGTATCAGCCACAAATACTCACATGTGCCCTCTTTATAAATGTGGTGTACACTCAGCAGACAATTTATTAGGAGCACCTGTATATTGCTGCTGGTATGGTGTTGTAGTGGTTAGGATGTCCACCTCACAGTAAGAAGGTCTTGGGTTCGAGTACTGGGTTCAGCTGGGCGTTTGTGTGGAGTTCACCTTGTGCTTGCAAGGGTTTCCTCTAGGTACTCTGGTTTTCTCCCACAGTCCAAAGACATGCACTTTAGGTGAATTGGCTGTTCCAGATTGCTCCTAGGTGTAAGTGTGAGTGTGAATGGTAGTGTGAATTGGCCCTGCAATGGCCACTGTTCAGGATGTACCCTGCCTTTGCTCGATGTCAGCTGAGATCGAGCAAACACTCACTGCAACCTTACTAGGATCACTTTTTGCACACTCATCTCATTCATTTCACCGTCTAAATCACTTTATCCTTTATTAGAGTCACAAGGCGACTGAAGCCCCTCACGGCTGACTCTGGGCAAAAGCAAAATGTACCCTGGACAGCTCGCCAGGACCATTGCAGAGCCAACACGCATGCACAACCACTCACAACCACACATAGGAGCAATTTGGAATAGCCAATTAGCCTAATGTGCATGTCTTTGGATCATGGTAGGAAACCGGAGCACCCAGAGGAAACTCATGCAAGCATGGGAAGAAAATACAATTTCCACACAGAAACGACCCTTTTCACTTAGGTCCTGAGTCGATTTTCCATAGAACAGTGCTTAATACATCAAAGTAGAGCGCAATATATGGTATGTGAGAAAAATGAAAGGACTAAATTTTTATCCCGACAAGCCTGTTTCGTGGTTGCCCACTGCCCAATCCCCTGATGAGTGGACAACCACGAAACAGCCTTGTTGGGATAAAAATGTAGTCTTTTCATTTTTGTCACATATCATATATATATGTATATATCCTTAATTGAGCAGCAGTTTTGCATTGAGAAACTACAGTAGAATAGCCAGACTGATTTGAGTTGACAGGAAGGCTGTGGTAACTCAAATAACCACCATTTACAACTGTGAGCAGAAAAGCATCTCGAAACAAAAACCACACTGAACATTGAGAGTATTGAGCTACAACTGCTTAAGACCTCATCAGGTTACAATCCTGTTAGCCAGCAATAAATCTGAGGCTACAGTGAGCACAAAGAGGACCATTAAAGATAAGAAAAACATTGCCTTGTCTTTTTCCATTCTTTGGCTGATTAGCTAATTGCATGATTGGGCAGGTAGGTGTTTCCATTCAAGTGGTTGGTGAGTGTAGGTGTTCTTTTTCTGAGAAAACAAAGGGGGCACTCAGAGAGTGCCAGGTACCTCCACCATGCAGCATGGGTAATAGCAACCAAGTTGTATATGGGTACTGGTTTTAATTACTCATGTGTTGTCTTACAATATGATATAGTACTTGGACGTGACCAAATTAGCAAAAAAAATCTCATTTGAAAGTTTTACAAAATGTAAACTTCGGTTAGTGTTCCATAATAACAGCATGTCTATCGGCACTCATTTCCAACTTATAAGTGCTCTTTCTCCAAATATTTGAGATCCTGCTTTGACCTTGGCTATTGACAAATGACAAATTCACCATATGAACAGTTTGATCTTGATTTTCTTCAGAGGTCAGATTTGTCCAATGCACTTCACAGAGAAACATTACGCGCAACTCTTCACTGTTGGCATGGCAACCGGGGTCGTCTCGTTAACAGGAGCACTTGACTCGAGACATCTTCTGGCCACCCGAGCAAATCCCCTGAAAACAGCTGAGGTCTCGATATGAATCAATTTTCGTCTTAAACAGCTGAACAAGGCTGGAGGAGGAGGAGGAGAGGCGGCTGTACTTTACTGAGCCGTTGGCACTTGCACAGCCCCAGAGTCTCAAGTCCTTATTTCCTTTAAATATAAACTGTGTAAAAGATTATTAGAAAATAAAAAATAAAAGGTTCTGTGGTTTCCTGTATGTTTTCTGCCATTGCCTGTAGCTGTAGTCTAATTTAATGTGCTGGCTAGGGAAGGGCAAAACTTTGGCCCAGCCTGCTATTTCATTGAATTTTTAATTACCAGTTTCCTCAGTAGAGTAAACTACGCACTGCAACTTGGCACGTGTCATCCTAATTCAATGGTTAGATCAATTAGATAAGGACTAAGTTCATAATTATTCTGATTGATATGGTAAAGTGTAGACAAGTACATCTGAATTAATCAAGCTGTAACTAAACAACAACAATAATAATAATGATAATGATGATGATGATGATGACGATGATGGGGATGGTGATGATGATGATGGTGATGATGATGACTGGGTAACATGGTGGTTTAGTGGTTAACTCTCTTGCCTCACAACAAGAAGGTCAAGGGTTTGGGCCTTAAATGTTATTAAGTTTAATTCAATTATCCATAGGTGTGAATGTGACGGTGATTGGTTGTTTGTGTCTGTGTTAGCTCCGCGATAGACTGGTGACCTTTTCAGGGCCTCTCGCCCGAAGTCAACTGAGATTGTCTCCAGCTACCTTCGTCACCATAAAAGGATAAGTAGTAAGGATAATGAATGAATGATAAATAATAATAATAATAATAATGATGATAATAATAATAATAATAATAATAATAAAACATTAACTGTATATTCAGTAGTAAATAAAATCCAGTGGGGTGTGCAGTTAAAGGCAGATAACCAATGGCATGGTGGTTTGAGATCATCCAGTGCAGAGTTACCTCCCTGAAGTGAATTCTTTTTTAATCGTCTATTCTTATTCACTGTGGTTTAAATGTAAAATTAGTTTTTTGGATAAAAGAAAGGTTTTATATTTGTCTATCCAAATGAACCCTCCTTTACAGCAATAGGTCAGCTTAAAGACAGAATGAACATAAAGCCTTTTAGACTCCCCTGTTACACTGAAAATATACATATTTTCATCATCAGGTGGTTTTTACTTACGTCTACAAAGCTAAAATGTGGTCGATAGTTTACATTTGCTTGTTTGGAAGGGCTGCCATTTGTACTCTTGCGGGAGGGTGAAAACATGGGAATAGGACGTAGATGTGTCAGGTTCAAGAAAGCAAGATATAAGCAATAATAAGAGTATACAGATATAAAAAATAACAAATCAGATATAAACTAGTGAGTTTGCACTCACTGCACATAATTACATTACATAAACACACATCAAACAAGTTTATGCTCCTTTACATGAAAGTATAGTTTATATAGCGGTAGATTTAGAGCACTACAGTTTGGCATATCTGTTTATTCGATGTCACTCCCACCACATTTTTGCATAAAGTAGTACCTCCTTGTTTAAGGATTTGTTACTGTTTTTTTTCCATGAACACGGATATAATAGCGTTTTTTTTATACTGTATATGCAAGCTTTTAATTATGTTTGGGTTTACTTTTGCTTTAAGGCCTCAGTGTGCCTGAGAATAAAACTTCTAGCATGGTGAATACAATACCACAGATTTGCTGTTAGTAATATTCCATGCTGGAATTATATAATTTAAAAATAAGATTGTATTTCCCAGAAGAACATGTCATCAACTCTTTACAGAAACTCACAACTGAATTAATTAATTTGCTGTCTCAATTCCGGGCCTCCCACATTTCCCAGCACACTGCAGATGGTAAAGTATGCCCTGTGCTCAGAATGTGTACTTGGCAGCGGTTGTAATTTTCTTAGCGAATCCCTGATGCTTTGTTACGAAACCTCTACATTTTAGACCCAACTTTGACGAATGTGCTCTATTTTGCTCCAGTCTGGATAGCAAAGATCCAGCTTTGGGGAATTCACTCTTGTGTCCGTGTTACCCTGTTTCCAGCCGACGGAATCGAGTCACATCTGGTGCCTTCATCCTTTAGAAGGAGAAGAGATAGATTTGGTGAATCTAGCAGCTGCCAGAAGAAAAAACTAGCACCTGTCACTTGGGATGTCATTAAGCGTCAAAGGAAGACGGATAGAGACACCAGCCTGTCCCCATCTCCCCTGATTCCCTTGCTTTTTCTCCATTCCATCCTTCAATCTTTTTTTCTGTCGTCTTCCTTTCACCTTTCCACCTTTCTCTGTAGCTCTTCATTGCCTCCAGGTCCGTCACTCTTTCCTTGCTTGAAGCGCCCTGTCTTTTCCCCTATCTCACTTTTGTCTTTCTTTGTCCTTCTCATTCTCCTCTTCTCCCTGTTATTCTGTCTCAGACAGACCGTCTGTCCCTGAGTCGCAGCATTGCCAGGTTAAGCCTCCTATGGTTCCATTCGTTTAATTGATTTCTAGTCTTTGCTTGTTAGCGAAAAAAGAGGCCACTGGATGCTTGAGGCTCAGGTCAGGTTGCACAATCTTTTGTACTGCTTGGTTTTAAGTTCTGCCAGACTGTGATCGCCGATTTCACAGCTCCTTTTTTGTCACCCAGATTTGATAGACAGGTAGAACAAGAACAGAAAGGATCATTTCCAAGACACCCAGTGTGAACACAGAGGGATTACTTTTTTTTCTGAAAAGAGTGAGATTCAAAAAGTGTGAGATTTATTTTTGTCATCTGTGTGTGGGAACATGTGCAGTGGAATGCTTTTCCTCTACCTGCAGATTTTCTCAGATTTAAACAAAAGTGAACCTCTTTGGTGTCTAACAGAGCCTCAGTTTCCAAATGCTGCAATATTTTGAGGTTTTAATACAGAGGTATCAGTGAAAATGTTTTGTGACGATCCAACTACAGAAAGTTCCTTGCTTACAAAGGTCTGGATGAGCAAATAACATGACAGAGATACATTTTACTGCCACTAGTGACTGGTTCATGAGTATTAATGCTTGATTTCATACTGATGCTTCATGTTAGCATTTTTGACTGGTTCAAACAATGGAAAAGAAATGCATACTATGTCCAGTAGAAAAACAACAGAAAAAAAAGACACACACACACACACACACACACACACACACAAATAATGAAATAAAAAAGATAGGAAATATAAAAGCATGGGCAAAAAAACTTGACACGGTGGCATAGTGTTTAGCACGCCCGCCTCACATCCAGAAGGTCCTGGGCTCCCAGACTCGGGTGTTTCTGTGTGGAGTTTGTAGGTTCTCTACGTGGTTACATGGCTTTCCTCCAGGTACTCCGGTTTCCTCTCACAGATCCAAAGACATACACATTGGGCGAATGCACTGTTCCAAATTGACCCTAGTTGTGAGTGTGAAGGGATGTGTGTTTTGGTCCTGTGATGGACAGGTGAGATGAAGTGTACCCTGTCTGTGCCCAGTGCTGCCTGAGATAGGCGCCAGCCTCCCCACTACCCTCGAAGGATTACGCGGTTCAAGGAATGAGTGTGAGTGAGAGTTTGATGAGATCATGTCCAAAATCTAATGGCGTCTTTGTTTTCCAAAGCCCCACCCACCAGTATTAACTTCTTTAAAATCCACAAATAATTTTTCGGCATAATCCTGCAAAAATCCACAAAAACTTAACCAAAAACACGTGTTTGGCATTCATTCATTCATTCATTTATTTTCTGAACCATTTAATCCTAATTAGGGTCACGGGGAGGCTGGCGCCCATCTCAGCCGACTCT
>JAOUQZ010000012.1:14457689-14471896 GCA_028564935.1 Neosilurus hyrtlii
GACTGTGGGAGGAAACCGGAGTACCCGGAGGAAACCCACGCAAGCACAGGGAGAACATGCAAACTCCGCACAGAAACGCCTGTGCTGGGAATCAAACCCAGGAAATTCTTGCTGTGAGGCGGACGTGCTAACCACTATGAGCTTTAGCAAAGGCAAAATGAAAAAAAAAACATCAACATAATTGCATAATTCTTCTTCTTCTTTTTTCTTATTCAACCTGGTCTTTGCTGTTTTCTCTTCTTTTTCTTCTTCTTCTTCTTCTACTTCTTCTTCCCTTCTTCTCCTCCACCTCTGTGGCTGTTCCCTCCTAATTTAAACAAAACATGAACATCACATGCTCATCATTGATTGGCTTGAGAGGAAATAGGAGTGAATTTTTGAACCTCAATAAACCAACTGGTGCTTTTGTTCATAAGAACTTTCCACTGAATTGTTTTTACTAAACTGTGTAAATAATTAATGGAAAACGAGTCACTCTTTTTCACTGTTATAGTCATACTGTCGAGCGTGTGATGTTTAAAGAGTAAGTGTCACTTATCAGGCAGGACAAGCCAATGAGGAAGGCAACATGTTTTAAAGAGCTAGTAACACTAATTTACCACAGATACCCTTTAATGCCTCCAGTTTTTGTATTTGCTGGTGCATGTTTGGTTTGATACTGTATTGTGCACCAGAGAAATCACACTACAGCTTTTAAATAAAAAAATTCATGAGCTGCGTTCTGCTAATCCAATAATTTACATAAATCCACATGATTGGAAATGGCGATGGTTCACTTTTAGAAAACTAGTCACGAGTTGCAGTTTTGGTTCTGTATGAATGGCACTCAATGGCTCTGTTACAGTATTTTTGAGTGCTTGGCTCAGTTCAATGAAATACTTCACAGGAGCTGGAAATCACTCCACCAGTTTACGACCCCTGGATCAGAGTCTTTCTTAAGGACTTATTAGGCTTCTGTCAAATGTTGTACCGCTATTGCACTTTCTCATCAGATTTTATTGAGGCTTGTGGTTAAATATTTGTGATTTGTACCTGCATTTTTCCAACCAGTTGTTTAAATACATTGTTCTTTCCCCCAAACCCTATTTCATGGTCTGACTGATTCCCAGCACTCCCCATCCCATTCTCTCCCTTCATCCTCCATCCTCCCCAAAGTGCTCTCGTTTCTTTCTTCCTCCATTAATTGTGCAGGAGCGAGCTGTCTGAGTGCATGAAGCTCCTGCGGCTCGTTTCGTAGCTCATGCTGTTCTGCGGCCCAGTGGAAAAGAAAAAAAAAAAGTCAGATACATGCACATATATTGCAGTGAATAATGCTGAAAAGCTCTTCTTAAGCCTACATGAGCCGTAAGCTTTCACGTATTAGTGATATATGATCCTGACTGAGATCAGCTGGAGAGAAAAAGGAGGAAAATCATGGCTTTCTTGGCTTGCCTTTTGGCATCACATCAAGCTGTGGTGTCGTATAAAGGGCTGTAGTCTTGGCATACTTTGCCTACTAATGAGTCTCTCTCTCTCTCTCTCTCTCTCTCTCTCTTTCCCTCTCTCTGGCTTGGACCCTCCCCCAGGTTGTGTTTAATCTCCTGTAAAAGAAGCCCGTCTCCACTGGCACATCATCTCCCGTTCCTCACTTTGCATGGGATCATTTATGAAAGAGTGTAAAAAAGGGATGGGGGGGGGGGGGGGGGGAATAAAGAAAGCAGGCACAAATGAGTCAAAAATGAAGAACTAGACACTTGGAAAGGTTCAGCCCCTTTGTGCTCACTTTCTCTCACTGAATAAGATTTGTGATAAAATGTCTAGCTCCTTTTCTTCATACGAGTCGAAGAGGAACCGAGAAGATCTGCTCTACGGCTCATCTCCCTCCTGGATGCTGCTGACACTCATTGAATTATTAACACTTATCTCTAATAATTATGACTTGTTATTGATTACATAAAGTGGTGTCAGAATAGAAATGGTGTGATGTTGCACTATAAGCGCTGCCATTACCAATTAAGAAAATGGATAATATGAACACCAGACATTATGTAATATTAAAGGAAATTGCTTTCTGCTCTTGAGCGGACACTGGTAGAAAGGGTTTAAATGGCTTGTAACTAGATTATCAAGCCTTCAGGAGGAAATGACCTGCATTTTTACAGCATGATTAGACACAAGTGAAACTCATAGCACTTCTAATAAAAAGAGATAACAGAGCACCGTATTATTTGGTTTAAGCGTTCAGGTCTTAGTGCAGGGACAAGTGTGACTCAGTGGTTAATGATCTGTGCAAGTGAGAGGAACATTCCAACTCCAGGACTTCCAGAATCTCTACAGTTTTCTTCTTCTTCTTCTTTTTGCAACATTGTCTTTTATGTTTTCTCCTCTTCTCCTTCTTCTTCTTTGCCTTCTTTCTCTTCTTCTTCTTCTTCCTTATGCAACATTGTCTTTTATGTTTTCTCCTCCTCTTCTTCTTCTTCTCCTTCTTCCTCTCCTTCTTCTTTTTCTTCCTTATGCAACATTGTCTTTTATGTTTTTTCCTCTTCTTCTTCTCCTTCCTCTTCACCTTCTTCTCCTTCTTCTTCTACTTTGCCTTCTTCCTCTTCTTCTTCTTCTTCGTCTTCTTCTTCTTCTTCTTCTTCTTCTCCTTCTTCTTCTCTTTCTCCTTCTTCTTCTTCCTCTTCTTTTTCTTCTTCTTTTCTTTTCTTCTTTTCTTTTTCTTTTTAACCATCCCCTGTAGAATGACAGTAGGTTTTCTGTATCGGAATGTGTTTCTGATATTCGGAGGGACTTTATTTTAAAACGAAGCCTTGTGGCGTTGTTTTGGGGGAATCGCTTTGCTACACCGCACATCTCTCTGATTTACGATCTACTTTACGAGTGATGTGACCTGACCCACGTAACCTGCTTTTTCATCTTCCAGAGGCAAGGCGCCAGATGAGGCAGTTAAAATGTGTGAAGGAAATGCTGAAAGACCTTGAGGAGAAATGAACAGTGCAGCTTTCTTGTAGCTTCACTTTACATTTGTGTCACTTTGCACCTGGCTGTCCTGCGTCTGACCTATTTCACAGTCCAGAATTCTGACCTACTGTATATTACACTACATGCTGCAAAAACACGACTTAAATAGTTAAAGAGTGGTGATGACAGTAACACATTGTATGGATGCTTCTTGAGTGATTTGGGATGGAGATCATGAATGGCGTATGCACTGTGCTACAGCTGTCTGATTTAAGAGAAGTGTCACATGAGTAACAGCGCTGCCTGCGTAGGCATAATTGCATTCTTACCACACAGAGGAGAGGCTTTCAGCTCCATTACACTCTAATGGAAGTGTGTGTGTGTGTGTGTGTGTGTGTGTGTGTGTGTGTGTGTGTTTGTGTGTGTGTAAAAGAAAAAGATTCCTCGACACACAAACCACTCTCACACACCACACATATTTGTTATCCAAGTTATCCAGACACCACAGTCGTGTATCGAGTTTATTGAACTCTGGTGATATTATAAGAAAGTGACTGTGTTGCTGTGTAAGTGTGTGTGTGTGTGTGTGTGTGTGTGTGTGTGTGTGTGGATCGTAGAGCTGAGCTCCTGAGTGAAACAGGTGGCCGAGAGAGAGACACTGGCCTCTGTACCCGCTTGAGTGCGTCTCTCATGTAATGGATTTTGAGGCTTCTTTTGTAATGGATTATTGATGTGCTGGTGGGAGGGAGGCAGGTGATAATTGGATTCTGTTCTGGGTCCCATCCTACAACCCAGCAACGCGTGTTTTTAATGAGCCCGCTTCTTTCTTGCCACCAACAGCTCATTTTCTCTCCTTTCATCGTCCAAGAACGGCTTGGCGTCATCTCCCTCTGGAGAAGCTGTTTAGTCACGGGAGGCTTAAGCAGCCCGGCAGGAAGGGATTAAGTGCAAATACGACGTGTTTTGATCACTCAGTCGATCACACCTGTGCTCTGGTAAAAAAAAAAAAAAAAAAAAAAACCCAAAACAAAATACCCCCACTCCTTTACTTATGCTCCTCACTCAAGAAGAGCTTTCATCATTCCTTTTACTGCGCTCGAGTCATTCGGCTTTTATTAACTGCAGTTTTTTTTTGGGGAAGTTCACACTATTTAATGTGCCGCCTTTCTCCAGAAATAATTACGTCCGATGAAAAGAGTCATAAAATGCAGATAATTAGGAGCTTCCTAAAATTGGAATGTGTAAGTCACTCAGATGTCCTGTCAGGAGGGACTAATCAGGTCTTAACTTCAAGGTGAATTCACTAAAAATGAGGATAAAATGGAAATGGATTCATGAACTGAAGTGGACCCATTTGCCTTACCCATTTTCTTATTAGGGGGGTCAGACTTGTCTGAAGGGGAGCCTTGGAGCTAAGAGAGGGAAATTTGTCATGTTCTTTGGGTTGACGTGTACCCAAACACAAGCCAATTTTCTGCTAAAGCTTATTGAAATATAATTATTCTTATATATGTTATGGACGCATCCTACTGGGACATGTGTGCAAAAGAAGCACATATCTGGGATGACGCCAGTCTTATACATGTGTGAGCTCATGTATGTGGAAGAGGGTTGATAGCACTTTTCTCTGGAAAATGTGGAAAGGTGTGGCTGGCTCTCTTCAGGGGTCTTTGATGAGACATGTTAGCTTCCATCTTTTGTAGATAAGGATAAAGATAAATAAATTGTTGATGTCAACTGTTGCATCAGTTTAGCAGCTCTCTGTTTAGCAGCAATTATAAAAAAAATGCACAATAGACAACTAAGGAACTACACTAAGCTAAATATGGGCATTACCTACATACACATATATACACATACCTATATGTACACATACAGTCACATATACATACATATATCCTGTATATGCAAATGCATATAAATCTATACACATACACAGAAGGGCGCATGATGTGTCAAAGGTGCATGGTATACACAGGGTGAGAGGTAGAGCTTTTTTAATGATAAGGTGCATGATGCTATAATGTTATATGATGCTCTAAACAGGAGTGTTGAACTTAAACATGAGTATTGCACTTAAAGGGTAATATTGCACTGTCCAAAAAGATGGTCTGAATGATGGTTATTCAGTCAGTGTATGTGACGGTGGTAGTGGAGGGGTTGCACATTTAACAGCTTGTGGGTAAAAGCTGTTCTTGAGTCTTTTAGGTTTTGTTTTTAGTGTCCTGTACCTTTTTCCGGAGGGGAGAAGAGGAGAAAAGGGGGTGTTGCGGAGCGGGTAATTGGACTTATAGCATATTTACTAGTATATAGAAATATTGTTGCTATTGTTGCTTGATAATCAGATTCGGAAGAAGATACAGGAAAATAACCATTCGCTGTAGAATGTCTGCCTCGCAGCAAGAAGGTCCTGGGTTCGAGTCCCGGGCTTGGCAATTGTGTTTCTGAGTTGAGTTTGCAGGTTCTCTATGTATTTGCGTGGGTTTCCTCTGGGTGCTGCTTTTCCTCCCACAGTCCAAAGACATGAACATTAGGCTAACTGGCTGTTGGATGTGTGTGTGTTGGCTCTGTGATGGTCTGGCAAGCTTCAGCCTCCCAGCGATCCTAACAGGATTAAGCGGTTCGGCAAATGAGTGAGAGTGAGTGAGTGTAAGCTTAAATAAAGTGTTCCTTAAAGTTCTATAGTAGTTTTCTACAAGGTTCTACTTAAAAGTGCTACTGAAAGGAAAACTCTCGGTTGCTTGGTTACTCAGCTGTGACAAACCAAAGATTCCTTTGTGTAAGCCATTTGTCCAAAGACATTATGCAGATGGTCCTTCAAGAGAGTTATAGATTAACATTATAAGCTGACTATCATAAACAGCCCCACCCTGCAGAAATTTTCCCCAAACGTAACCTTATCATATAACCTCCAGTCTTTTATTCTAGCAGTTTTCCACAAGAAACCTGATCGTACACTCCCCTATCTTATGACACCTACCCAATGGGGAGAATAAAGGCTAACATGGATGACCTTTTTTACCTTACATTCTCATTCTCGTGTAGATAATAGACTCCATTAAAATGGAATAATAACTATTTCCCAGGTTTCTACTTATGCACAGATCCCTTATTAGGGTGGCGGGGAGTCTGGAGCACATTCCAGCCGACGGCGGGGTACACCATGAACAGCTTGCGAGACCACACAGGTTCAACAAACACAGCCATTCACACTGACACCCACACCTAGGGGCAAACAAGAATATCCAATTAGTCTAATGTGCACGTCTTTGGATTTTGAGAGGAAACCAGAGTACCCGGGAGAATCCCATGCAAGTACGGGGAAACCATGCAAACTCCAGACAGAAACACCCTCGCCCAACTTGGGTTTCAAACCCAGGACCTTCTAGATGTGAGGCGAGCATGATAATCACTACCCCCGGTGCTGCCCTGTGTAGAAAATCCCAAACAGTAATCCAGACACTGTGATTTGAAGACATGTATCACTTTCAGTTTACATTTAGCGGCAAGAAAAATCATGTGGATGGACGATGCACCTTATTCTCCTCTCTGCCACATGCATCAGAACCTACTTGGGAATTTCTGTCCCGTTCTGCTTCTGGGTGGAAATGTTAACTGGTATAATGGTATGGAAAAGCCGAACCGCTTAATCCTACTGGGGCATGGGGAGGCTGGTGCCTATCTCAACCGAGACTGGGCGAATGCGGGGTACATCCTGAACAGCTCAACATACCATTGCAGGGCGAGACACATAAACCATTCACATTCACACTCACACCTAGGGTCACAAAAAAACCACGCCCAAGCCTGGGAATCGAACCCAGGACTTTTTTGCTGTGCGGCGGACATGCTAAGCACTACATCACATTGCCGCCCCCACTGGATTCCCTAAATCTGAATATGAATATGTGTTGCGTGGTCTTCAGTGATGGTTCTATCCATGATGTATCCTTACCCCAAGCCATGTGTACCTTGGAAAGGCTCTGAATTCTATTACAGTGCTTTTTGCACTCCTACCACAAAATATAGCATTCATATGAATCCTGTAAATTGTTTGTTATCTACCAAAAGCTGTGAAATTAGCATGGATGACAGCTATACAATAATTTATGCACAAAGTTTTACTTCCTAATTCTTTTTCTGGGCTAAATCACACTCTCAGTTTGGATTCACTGTTTCTAAAAATGGCTCATATGCATATCAGGCATACTTTCACATCCAAATTTGTTGATTCTTAGCAAGCAAATAGAAGCCTGTGTGGTCCCGCATCATTATCACTCTCTTCTATCTGATGATTAATCTCCAAATCCTCTTTTAATGTTTTTTTATTTCTATCTCCCCACTGGTTTATCACCATGACCTTCCATTTTATGGT
Organism: Neosilurus hyrtlii; assembly: GCA_028564935.1. NCBI lineage: Eukaryota > Metazoa > Chordata > Actinopteri > Siluriformes > Plotosidae > Neosilurus > Neosilurus hyrtlii. Next base: position 14,465,005 of record JAOUQZ010000012.1, read on the forward strand.
AATAGATATGAAGACTGATAGCATGTGATATCTGATAGCTTCCGTCGAAGGTTTGATGAGGTTTCAGGAGGTTTTTCGGCTCTCCAGACGTCTCCTGTGAGTGATGGAGCGTGATGCTAAAAGACTCCTGTCCCTGCCTGCCAAAGCCTTCATGCATGACGCACAATCTGATAGCACTGGTGTCAGTCTGAAGCTGCCATTTCTTTGCTGCCATTTTTGTGATGTGCATGAAATCTCTTTAAAGATGTATAGACTAAAGTTCTAACCTTGTCTATGATTTCAGTCATTAAAGGTACTGCAGTTTGCATCTGACATTAACAGGTTCTTTCTTCAAGAAAAAGAAAAAAAAAAGAAATATGGATTACTATAGAATTATGGCTTACTATAGAAATATGGGTTATTCCTTTTAGTTACACTTTATCTTCCATCTAAACCATTAGTGGTCTTGTCTGTATCTCATCTCTGATGAAACACGTGCAATGTGACAAACATGATTAAAATACTTTGTTGAACTTTAAACGTGATTTTCTGAAAGGCTGAAAATTCCTGACAGGTTTTGGTTAGTTACTCCAGAACTAGACGATTATGCTACAAAATTCATTAATTTTCTGAAACACTTAATGCTAATTAGGGTCACGGGGAGGCTGGCCACAATCTCAGCCCGCTCTAGGCGAGGCCAGAGTACACCCTGAACAGCTCGCCAGGCCATCGAAGGGCAGAAACACTCTGTGGGCACCCGAATAGCCTACTCTTTATGTTTTTTTCTTTTTCTTTTTATACATGCCTCTCACTACAGACCGTAAGAGATACGGCTGGCCTTTGATAACCCAGTTAGCTGCACTGGGGGGTCAGCGAAAAATTGGTGATCGTGAGGCTTGAACCCATGACCTTTAAATCAGTAAACCAGCACCTTAACCACCAAGCCACCACTGCCCCACAATTATGCTAGAAAATCTGATTTTAGGACATCAGCTACAAAACGGCACAAATAAATCAAAATTTATAATTTGCTACTTAATACCCTCTTTGCTGTGACAGGTCACATATAATGAATAAGTACTTAGGGGTGTGCTGTTGGGGTGTGATGCAGCCATATGCAGTGCATATATACAGTTCTTACCGCAAAGTTGATTATTTTAATATAACAGCACGTTATAAAGTGTTATATTCTTTTACCCTGGGTTTACACTGGGGCACAAGGTCCGCGATTTGAGCGAATCTTGAGTAGTGTGGGGGTTGTAGGGTTAAAGTGTGATGATCTTGAGCATGAACAAAAATTTGCTGTGATTATTATAGTGTATTACAATCGTGATGGAACATGGGAATCGTAGCAGAGCGCACTAGAGCTTAACAGACCTTAGCTGACATTAACAGGGCGTAACATACCTTGATGCGCCACCGTAGGGGATCTTGATGGACTTGGAAACATGATTCCTTGAAGTTTCTCTTGAATGCGCCCTGCCTTCTTTTTATACCCTAATCGTGCTCCAAGCGTGGTCAAAAATCATGAAGCTCCATGCTTTTTTGAATCACAGAGATCGCAGACATCGTGCCCCAATGTCAACCCAAGGTGAAACCACAGCAATGAGCCCATTCATTCATACTGCTTATCCCTCAGGGTCAGGGAGGGAGGTGAAGCCTGAAGGGACAGAGGTGGCCCAGTGCTTATGGCTCTGCGTTACTGATACTTCAAACCACAATACCACCAAGCTTCCACTGCTGGGCCCTTAAGCAAGGCCACCAACCCTCAGCTGCTCAGTAGTATAAATGAGATACAAATGTAAGTCAATGTAAATGTAAGCCAATCACAGCCGAATCCAAATGTGAATAGCTCTGTGCGGACCTGCAATGGACTGTTCAGCTTTTTAGGGCATACCCACCTTCACCCAGAGCTGGCTGAGATAGCCTCCAGCTTCCCTGCTACCTCAGAAGATGAATGAATCAATGGATTGATATGGTAAAAGTTACATCCTCTCATCACTTAATCATGGCAATAATTTCTTAAATAAAAAAAAAAAATCAGGTTGTGCTCAGGAGAAATGTCAAAGTCCTCCTTTTTGAAGACTTTCCCCTTAGCAGAAAGATTTGAGAATCCAACAAGTACATGTTTTTTCCCAGTAACTGTGCTGCATGGAATGTATTTATCCATCACTTTGTGGGATTAAGAAATGTCAATGGCATGATTGGAAAAAAAAGTGCATTACAGATGTAGCTCAGGTTTATAGGGTCATTAAAGCAAGAGAGACTTCAACCACAGGGGACTGGTGGTCAGAGTTAGCCAGCTGTTAATTCTAAATGACATTTATTGCAAGCTACTGAAACACTACCAAAGTACACAGGGCAATTAGAGAGTGAAATGATCCATTAATAATCAAACTTACTGTTGTAGCTGTAGCTGATGTAACTTCACCTCTAACTTTTCAGAATTCTTTTTTTTATTTTTATTTTTTTATTTTTTTTGAAGCTCTTACTGTGGTTAACACCATGACAGTGCTGTGAATTGGTTCCTGCTGTACCGGATAGTAATATACACCACAGGGAATAAAGGCTCACCAGTAAACCATTATACAGGCGTTGAGAGACAGAGCAGCATGGTCATTGAAGCCTTGTGAGTTTTTCCTGATTCTTCTTATCAGTCCTATTCTTTATCAAATCTGTTATTGATTACTGATTGGTGTTCTGTAGGCTTGCACAGGCTTTCAGTGTCAATGCAGATGTTATATTGTAGATATACAAGGTATAGAATGTCTGTGTAAAAACAGGTAAACATGTTAAAATAAGCATGGGTTTTACTGGTTGGTAGCTGATAGGCGACTCGAGAAGCCGGATCTAGCCTCAGTGTGATGTGTAGCCATAATGATTCTATCATAATCTAAAATAGATTAATTTCTATGGAAGCCTTCATATTCATTTTCTTCAAAGTTTTCTTTGTAGTGCTGCATGGAACCAATAATATAGAACATTTACCCACAGTGATGGACATACACCCTCCAGTCACCCTGTGGACACCCAGTTCTGTTTGATCTTAAAAGTTATGCAGGGCTTAGTACCTGGATGGGAGACTTTCAGGGAATACCAGGTGTTGTGTCTTGTTAGGGAAAGACCTGGCAACCTACCCTGTCAAAATCTGCCAAGACAGCAACAATGGACATGCTGCCTGGTTGGGAAGCAGTGACACTCCAGTCAAATATGTTCAGACCGTAGGGCAATTTAGAGTAGACAGTTGACCTAATGTGTATGTTTCTTGACTGTGCGAGGAAACTGGAGTACCCAGAGGAAACCCATGCAAGCACATTAAGAACACATGTGTGCCACACAGAAATGCTTTTGGCCAAGATTTTAATTCTGAACCGTCTTGATCCACTGATCTGTTTTATTTTAAATCTCTGAGTGTTCACCACCAGCTTCATGAGGGATCTCTTTCAAACCTTCTTTCTTCAGCTGGAAGTTAATCGTTCCCTCGTGTGTTCGTTGCCCTGATTGAATGATAATATATACTGCTCTAAAAGCCTCTTTTACATCTTGATGGCCTGCTGAGTTTCAGGTTGAACACTGCGGCTTGGAAGCTTGTCCTCTAATAAATCAGCCTCTATTACTTCCAAACATTGAACACACTTGCTAATTTATATCCTAATTCTGTACCATTTAGTGATCTGAACTGTAGAGAAATTGAAGATGAAAAATGGCACCTTTATTATTCTGAAATGGCAAAATTGGAAAGCACTAAACTAGATGTTATAGTCCACTGGTCCATAAACTCCTATAGACTTAATGCATGAATTAGTTCTAGCGCAGTGACACCAACAACCCCCCGTCTCCTTCTTCTTTGGAAACTCAGTTTTATTGATATACTATTTGCCATCCATGTGGATAACCTAGAAACATTTACTGCTTTATTTTATTTATTTTTATTTATTGTGGCAGTCTAAATCAATCCTGGGTTTGAGTCCCTGGCTCGGGCGTTTCTGTGTGGAGTTTCCATGCCTTTGCGGGTTTCCTCCGTGTACTCCAGTTTGATCCCACAGTCCAAACACATGCACATCAGGGTAATTTGATGGTCTAAAGTAGATCTTTACTCTTTTATACTTTTTCAATCCTTTTTTTGTTCTAGCGTAAAGCCCACTATAGAATAGGAGGTATATATTATTCGTTGTTGAGTTTTGGTTAAATGTAGTTAGTTATTCTAAAAATATTTCAGACTGGATAAAACCAAATTTACAATCAATTCCACAAAAGTATGCTGGGAAATGTATCTTTTTTCTCTCTTTGTCTGTTGCATTCATGGACCATTAGCATGTTTGCATGAAGAAGAGAGGTGTGCACTGTTGCAGAGAGAATGCTGTCATGACTAAAGCAGAGCTGTGGGGAAAGAAGTGTTCACTGAGCTACAGGTTTCACATCACTATCCGATCCTCTCAACTGGTTTAGAAAAGATTAGTTTTACTCCAACTGAAACAGGACAATCCAGGCTTATTTTGGGAGTTGATTTGCCGAACTGCTTAATCCTATTAGGGTTGTAGGAAGGCTGGAGCCTATCTTGGCTGACACTGGACAAAAGCAAGGTACACCCTGAACAGCTCACCAGAGCATCACAGGGCAAATCACTTACAGCAATTTACACTCACACATAGGGTCAGTTTGGAGCAACCAGTTAGCATAATGTCTATGTTTTTGGACTGTGGGAGAAAACTGGAGTACCTGGAGGAAAGAACGTGTGCCTTACAGCAAGAAGGCTATGAGTTCAAGTCCCTGGCTCTGCCAGGGCAGTTTTGTGTGGAGTTTGCATGCTTTCCCAGGCTTGTGGGGGTTTCCTCAAGGTATTCCGGTTTTCTCCTACAGTACAAGGACATGCATATTAGGATAATTGGCTGTTTCAAATTGCCCCAGGTGTAAGTGTGAGTGTGAATGGACTCCAATGAATTGGCAAGCTGTTTAGGGTGTACCCCACCATTGCCCAGTATGGCCAGTGCTTCATGTTCTCCAAAATTATTATTTTTATTGATTTTTAATTGATATTTGAATTTGAGGTAAACGGAATACCTGGAGGAAACCCACGGAAGCATGGGGAGAACATGCAAACCTAACCACTGCACCACCGTGCTGCCATCTGGGTACCATTCAACTAATTTGACTAAATTTGACATTTAAATGCTGACTAAATGTTCGGACATCATATGTAATGCTTTGTGCATACTAATAGTATGAAAATAGATGTATTCACATGCAGCCAGGGATTTCCTGAAACAGATATTACTTAATTAGTAACAATTCTACTACATAAAGACATGTTATGGCACTAGATTTCCTTTTTTTTCAAGAACTGCACTGGAAATGTGTATTCCCACCCACTTTGGTTCAGATTACAATCTAACACAGCTGATCAACTAATAAAGGCATTGGCATGAAAGCTAAAAATTAAAGGCAGCTGTATGGAAATGAGTGTCATGGCTGAGAGAGCTCCAGCAAAAGTTGAAGTTGGACAGGTTTGTGTTTCTTCTTTTTCTGTTTCATCTCAATTTAATATCCAGTTGTACTTCATAACTTTAGCTTTCTGCTCCCTTGGTGTTCAGCTAATAACCATCCCCATGCTAACCAAAGTATTATTAAAGTTGACACTTCATGATGGTGTTAATTGGCGACCTCCTAAAGGTCGATTCTCTCTCGGGGTGGATGGTTTTCCTCTGACTCATCAGGAAAAGGAATGGTAACTGGGGAAACAAACATACTGTTTCTGCTGTATGAAGAAAATATAGGAGGAGTGACTGTGGCATTTTAAAGATTTATTAATGCACATAACCAGCAGTCTTGAGGTCAGACATCTGGGTCACGATCACGTGACTGGCAGTTTCAAACTGTCAGCCATTCTGGAGTGGTGGAAACATATGCTACACAGATAGGTTAATATGTTTATGAATTTTTACATTATATTGCTAAATTTGTGCTCTCATCATACCCTGTGTGGTGGGTTGTACGTCCAATGTAAAGGGGGGAAAAAAGATCAGCTGAAGTTTTATATGTTGCTATAATTGACTAAGACCAATCAACAAGTGTGCACTGAAGTCGCATGAATCAAGAAAGCCAGCAAAGTGCATTATACTTATCCCATTCTTATGTTTATGGCCTGCAGTTTGAGATAGAAGTAATGGTTGAACAATTTACCTACATCTTTTTAAGGCGGTTAAAATATTTTAAGATCATTGGGTGAAAGCAGTGCTTTCCTCCACTTGAATATGGTGGCCAGAATGCTACTACTGGTCATGTGATTTTGACGTTACACCGACTCTGAGAATAGCTGCGGTATTATGTAATTTGGATTGTATGTGTATATTATCAGTGGTCAAAAGTAGGGTTGTGAAATTCCAGGAATATTTAAAGAAGACGGGAATAAATTGGAAATTGGCAAAACTGCAGGATGGCCTATGTTTGAGGACTTATGCATGAACTATAGTGATAAATCACACAATCTTATTTAAAACAACCAGATTTGATGCCTATTCAGTTACATTTCTACCCTCCACTGTGCATTAATGGAAAAAGAAAAAAAAAAAGTCTTTAAAAAAAAATTATCTGAATTGCCAGCAAACTTTAACAAATGCAACAAAATCTAGCCGATGCTATATACACTTTTATATTTATAACTGGCTATTAGCATGCTAATATGCTAATATACTAGCTCACATGATGAGAGATGATCAGTCAAGCTGATATTGATGAGAGATCAGGTTAGTGTGATGGTGGCACTAATTTATGATTACCAGCCATAATAATGTAGCTGGTACTGTTTTCAGTTTTGTTAGTTTGTGTGTAGTTTCCCACTCTCTCTCTCTCTCTCTCTCTCTCTCTCTCTCTCTCTCTCTCTCTCTCTCTCTCTCTCTCTCTCTCTTTCTCTCTC
>JAOUQZ010000012.1:14471996-14482347 GCA_028564935.1 Neosilurus hyrtlii
TTCTCTCTCTCTCTCTCTCTCTCTCTCTCTCTCTCTCTCTCTCTCTTTCTCTCTCTCTTTCGCTTTCTCTCTCTTTCTCTCACTCTCTCACCTGTATATCATGAACTGATTGAACTATTATCTATCTAACTATGTATTTCAAATTTTCAGGGTAGCAACTTGAGACTTGAAGCTGAAACAAGTTTAGAAAAAGGTCATTGTAGGTCAAGTTCAGGGTCAGAAAAATGACCATCAATTGTTTATTAATGCTAGGTAGCGGCTGGTGTGATTTCCCCCATCGGGAGATCCTAGTTATTACCTAAAACCAGTATGGTTTGTCTGATATTTTCCTTTCATGAATCACTCTTGTACTGTTAGCTTCATGAATAAATTCAAAAGCTTGTTCTCTTCTAATTCGTGGTCTCTCCAACCTCTGGATATTATGGGGATAAAATAAATCTCACATGATTTATTTAACAATGTGAAAGTTATTATTAAATTAGTGCAGAGGCTGTTTTATGTCTGATTTGTCTTAAACTCTACTCATATGCAGAATCTATATATATATATATATATATATATATATATATATATATATATATTTACTCAGTTTCTGAACCACTTAATCTTAATTAGGGTCACGGGGAGGCTGGTGTCCATCTCAGCCAACTCTGGGCGAGGGCAGAGTACTCCCTAAACAGCTCGCCAGGCCATCGCAGGGCAGAAACACGCTGACGGCTATGCAGCCTACTCTTGACGATAATCAGCAATGGTTCTTTTACATGCCTCTCACCACAGACAGCGAGAGACATGGCCAGCATTTGATAACCCAGTTAGCTGCACTGGGGGGACATCAGTGACAACCTGGCGATAGTGGGGCTTGAACCCCCGACCATGGGATCAGTAATCCAGCCCCCTACCACAAGGCCACTACTGCCCCATATATTATAAATATATAGTTATGTTGTTAAACTGTGCATAGGTGAAGCATTCTAGCATGGTCTGGCTTTAATTTTGGCCTCAGGGCACCAGCTGCTGAAATCAATGGCCATGTCTGTATGAATGTGTTTATTTAAGGGTTCGGGTGCACTTGGCCTTGTGCAAAAGATAACAGTTCTGTTTGACCCATCACAACAAACTTCTTGTTTATTCTTCACACCTGTTACTCTAAGCATGTATCTAGTGCACTATGGAAAAGAATGGGGGTATTAAACGTGAGATGGAGTGTGTGTGTGAGACAGATGATCACTGACTCGCTATCGGCCTTTTAATACTTTGCACTCGAATGAGAGAAAGCCTTGCTCTTATTTGTCAGTTTGTGTTGGGAATTATTTAGTGCCGGAGTATGAAGATTGAGGTCAGTGGCTTCCTAGCAGGCTGTGTTTGATTAGTCCGTTTTGTCTCCCGTTGTCCCCGCCGAATCTGAGCACAGTCATCATTCATGCAGATTAATGAGAGCTCATAAGGACAAACAGCATTAATAAAGCTGAATTATGCGTTCGAGTGCCTGTCAGTTCAGGCCATGACTGGCTGCAATGTACAGAGGGCATGAAATACTAAAAAAGAAAAAAAAAAAAGCTCAATAAATAAAAGTTCTACTCATCCAGCTTTCTTCCTATTGATTTTTTTCCCTTTAAGGGAGCTTTAACACCTGTTGATCCGGTTGCTGAGTCCAAGCTAGAGAGAAATGTCATGCTTTAGGCTTATTTGCTATTCAAACATACTAAACTCGTTCTGGTTATTAAAAAGATGCTTTGGTAACCTAATGACTTTATTTGGAGCTCTGGTGTGTACACTATCTAAAAATATTCAATTATTTAATTATAAATTTTTAATTTATTTTGGGAAGGTATATAGGAATATTCTGTGTGTCCATGGAAGCTTGTAAGCGTAACTCCCCCTAAAGTGTTTAATGGATTTTGTTGAAACTTTACACAGTTTTATTGTACCACCTAAAGATGTGCATTATGTTAAATTCTAGTGTCTAGTGAACATGCAGTGAGAAACATGGAAACAAACCTGAAGTGTGTTTTAAATTATGGGTGACTTTTTTTTTTTTGTTTTTTTTTTTTTTTTGTAGATGCAAGCTGCTAAAGTAAGCACTAAGCTGTGAGTCACAAACTGAGGCAAAGGTCTGAGCTAAAATTTCTGGGAAATGTGATGTGTTCTGGAGACTTGAGCCAACAAGCAAAAAAAAAGAATTATGAGAGCAATACAATGTTTCAAGCAAGCTATTTCTATAAACATCGACTAATTAAAAAGATTCTTCTGCTTGAGTGATTTTAATGATTTCTATGTGTAATTGGTGGTTTTTGTTTTCCATTACTGTATTTTTGATCAATTAAGAGTTTTATGAATGCTTTCTTTCATTTAATTACTTGCTCTGAGAAACCAAATATAGATTTAAAATGGGGGAACCAGATGAACTGGGAAGGTTCCCTTAATCTCTAGGTAGATTAACCCAGAGATCTTTTCCTCCTTTCTTTCCTTTCTGGCATGGCCAGATGCAGTTACAGTACCACTCAAGTGTCCTCAATAAACTGAACTATTATTAACTAAATGCATTTAGTTATATCAGTCTTTTGACCCCCTCTCTCCTGCTCTCTTTGTCATTCTTACTTTTCTTCTTTCCCCTTCTTCGACTTCTCCAGCTATAGAAGTGGCACTTAAAATGCGGTTCAGGAATGTGAGTTGTATGGTTATATGTACAGAAAACAACAGTGTTGTATAAGGTACCTTATTAATCTAGTCATTAAGTATCATGTGTGTCTCCTTTTCCATAAATAAAATACATGATCAAACAAGGACACAAAACACTTTATGACTGTTTTCAACCAGATTCTTAAATGATGTAAAATCTTTTAGGTACAATTATGCATGTGTGTGTGTGTATATGTGTTTTTTTTCCCTCCCCCCCTGCTTACATTATATATATAATTATATCAGCAGCAGCTGCTCATATCTCCTATCTCACATAACATATCTCATCCAACTCTAGGCAAAGATTGTCTAGGGCTACACCCTAAACGACTCACCAGTTCATTGCAAGGCCAGCACACACAACCATTTACACTCACACAACTGGGGATATTTGAAGGAAATCCACGCAAGCACAGGAAAAACATGCAAACTCCACACAGAAATACCCTCACTGACCCTGGGACTCACACCCAGGACCTTCTTGCTGCGATGCAGACATGCTAAATACTATGGCACCAGGTTACCTATGTACTAAAACAATTATTTGACTCAGGCTTGGTGATTTGACTTCGGTGCATAATTGTTAACTATCACAAACAGGGAGACTTTTATTAGCATGCGCCTGGAAAAATCTTGCCCTATAGTTCTCGGCCAGAGCCTGTTGGAGTTCCCAATTTTACCGCTAGGCACAATAATAACATTAAGGCCGGTTTGTAAGGTCAATAAGTGCAAATAATGTTTGAATGAGTGTTCATCAGATGCCCACTGTGCCAAGCTATAATGAAACCTGTATTCTTTGGCAGATTTTTCGAGGTTAATTAATGAACTTGTTACCATAATCCATTTGTGCCTGGCAGGGGTACCTTGCACTCTAGTTAATGCCCCTCTAGTCTATATTGCATTTCCACTACCCAGTACAGTGTAACAGGAATATTTAACATTGTTTTCTTGTACTTTGTTTATATTGTATACACAGTGTGCCAGGGTATCAGTGATAGATTCAGTACTTATGGTATGTACTTCTTACCTCAGAGTGTTCAGGTACCTTTGTCTGTTTTAAGGTGGGGAAAAAACAATAGGATCTTGGATTTGGATTGGCGTAGCATGGTGTTAAAGTGATGCCTAGTACCGTGTCGTGTCACAGCAAGAAGATTAAGCGTTATCTAAATGGACTGGCAGTGTAGATAATTGATGGAGTTGGATTAGTTTCCCCACCATGCTATAAGGGACTGTACTGTGGAACTGTGCTTTAAGAGTTTCCATGCTAGGACTTCTGTTGCTATGCTACACACACACACACACACACACACACACACACACACACACACACACACACACACACACACACACACACACACACAGTCTGGTCTGCATTCCAGTGGGACTGAACCTGGAGTTGAAAAGCTGCTTTATAGTGTAAATGAAGTGCCTATTTATTTCTTATAAATTCAGCCTTTAAGGTGCTATTTCTGCCTGTTGAGTGCTGTATGGAGCCGTTTATTCGAACGTTGTTTTACATACATTAGAAGTCCGGGAGGAAATGTTACGGGTAAAAGATCTACAGGAAATATACTGTGGTTGATGAGAAAGTTAATGCTTCATCTAGGCTTCGTAAAGTTCTGAGTGTTTGACAGACTGATCAGAAATCCAAGTTATAGTTCCTTTAGGCGAGGGTGAGAAGGTGCTTTGATACTGTAAAGGTTTGAAAGAAGTAACCGAATGGTAACGCGAGTTAGAGAGAATGGGAGAACAGGGTGATAATGGAGTTTCCTTGTTCAGTTGCTCGTGTTGTGTTTAGTGTGTGCGGGCTGAACTATGACAGATGTGCTGAAGTATTTAAACCACTTTCAGGGTTGAATGCTGTCTGGCCACAGCGCCAGCTCCTGTGATGACAGATGTACTGTAATGAAACCGGATTTGAAGTGGAAAGCCTTACAACTCCCTCAAGGTTTGATTGCCATGGCCAGGTGTGTGTGTGTGTGTGTTTGCATGACCATACATAATATGATGCACCTTTATGGCTTGAGGAAACAATTCAAGGATTACATACAAGGATTAAGGGAAAGAGAAACAGAATATTAAAAAAAAAATTTTCATCTGACTGACTGAACAGCTCACTTCCTGTGGTCTCAATCATGGCAGAGTGTTTGTGTCAGTGAGGCGCTCGGCTCATACCGAGAGGGACAGATGCCATGGTGCAAACTCGGTTTCTCCTTTGAAGAAGTTTCTGAACCCTGGTGTTCCATTATGACACCTCACTTTTTTAAAAGTAAACAAACTACCAACCCATACATCGAACACCTTCTCATTGAAGGTCTAAAAATACAATTTTACAATAACATGGAAGACATGATCACAGTAAAAAATGACACCCATGGAATTTTGCAAGAACCAAGAATGGTATGAACCCAAAATAGTTTGTGTTTGAATTTAAGTATTTCTGACTTCATTTTATTTGCAAAAAGGGGGTAATTAGTGCTTCCTCTCTCTCTCTCTCTCTCTCTCTTTCTCAATATATATATATATATATATATATATATATATATATATATATATATATATATAATTAGTTATTACAGATAAGAAAGAAGAGAGAAAATTTCAGATACAGAGAAAAATAATGCACAGGTATATTTACAACACCAATCATTCCCATTATCTGTTTAAAGGCCTTTTTTGGGGTTGGTTCTGATCTTGCAAAAATTCAAACATGTTCTCAAGCATGCACAGCAGAGACCTTGGAGCCAGAGCATGTGTGGTAGATTTGGCCATACAGGCAGTGAGTCCATCTTTCACCTGCCATGTTATGATTGACACTCATATTTGAGCTACCATGCTAATATTACCCCAAGTGCAAATTAAAACGCTTGTGTCGGTTAAGTGAACGTGGAAAGTATTCTGTCATTAATTAATGTGAAATTATAATATTTTGGCAGGTATATTCATTTCTCAATGCCAGAATTTTTTTTTGAGGTTTAAGTCATTAGTGACTGAGTTTCTATTTGCTAGCTAGCAGATATTATCCATCATTTTAATCTGTCTGATGGAAATATAATTAGCCGGTGTAAGATACAAACTGAAAATGAAATGGTAAGCAGTCAACATTAAAACTAACCTACTGTATGGTTGCTCTCCTTTTATTTTCATTTACTTTTGTCACCTGTATCAAGTTGCACATCCAAATTAAAATGCTCTATTTTATTTCTTGCTCATTATGTCCACTGAATATATTTAATAAGGAGTGACTGGCCAACCTTTCCAAGATATTTTTCTCAATTCAGGGAGTCAAACATAGATTATTTAGAAGTTTACTGTACGTTGTGTTCGCTGTTGTGGTTTGTGCCATCCCTTTGTTCACTTGTGAGCTAGCCTAGATATTAAAACTAAAGAATGTCTCCTGAAAGTCTACAGCAAAACAGTGGTGTGGCTTTACTGCCTGTGTGTTTTGGAAGGTATGTGCACGTTCATAAGAATAAACGTCCGTAACAAAGTTCACCTCTTAATGCCCTTGCAAGCAAAATTAGGGCAGGGGGGCAGGCATGTAAGAATCACCCAGTCCGTCCATCCATCTCTCCATGGAAGTTTACGAGGGCAACTCCTCCTACACTGATTGATGGATTTTTATGAAACTTTACCCCGTTGTCTTGTACCACTTGAAGATGTCTATGATGGAAAACAATCCAGGTCTAATGTTTCGAAGGGGAGATAATTCAACAGTAATATCATGGTGCAGGTGTGGGTATTATGTACCGAGTTTACTTACAGCTCTAGTTAACCACGCCCTTTTATTTTATTTATTTTGTGCCCTGCTAACGATGCTAAACAGAACGATGCTAATCCCCCCCCCCCCCCCCCCCCCCCAAAAAAAAAAAAAAATAAAATAAAATAAAAAAGATTCAAAGCATTAGAAACTTTTTGTTCTCCATTATGATTTGGCATAGATATAATTTATGCATTTACATATTTTCTATTTTAAAATGTCATGGTGGCTTAAAGCAGTATGACATTAATTGCTGCAGAGATCAGAACATCCTGTATTCATCCTCTGGTCAGTCCACCAAAGTGTAATCAATCAACTCTGAATGGTTATGTCAGTCTGAGTGCTTATAATCCAATATTGAAGCATTTTTATTTGAAAGCACCCCACCACGCCTGGCAGGCAGAGTCTGTCCATCTGTTTGGGACAGCTGCAGGATGAGTCTCAACCAAAAGGGCTTGCCCAAAATGTACCTGACTGTAAGCTCAAACAAGCAGCAAACAACAGACCAATACAGCAGCGAATGCATCATCCATCATTGTTCATCATCACGCTATGCTCAAGTGCCCACTCTGTCATGAGCAGACTGGGTCAAATAGAAAAATATCAAGTGTGCTGAGAAATTAGGGCAAAAGCTCTTTCTAAAGTGCCTTCAAATGTCAAGGTGGATCTAAAATCCAAAATATGTACAGATGGGCGAGGGAAAAGGTAGGGAAGTGCTTGAGTTGGCTCTGACTGCGCCTTAAAAGAGCCTGTGAATCAATGAAGCTCCTCTGACTGGTCAACTTTATTATATGAATAAACTATGGTGGTGTAGTGGTTAGTGCATCTGCCTCACAGCAAGAAGGCCCTGGGTTCAAGTCCCGGGCTCTGCTGTTCCTGTGTGGAGTTTGATTTATTTATTTAGTTATTTTTTTGATATACTGTATTAATCCCGCAAGGGAAATTATTACCTCTGCATTTAACCTATCCAAAGTGAGCACACACACTTGTAAACAGTGAGCACACACACTTGAAGCAGTGGGCTGCCACACACATTGGGGCGCCCGGAGAGCACTTGGGGGTTCGTTGTCTTGCTCAAGGGCACTTCAGCCATGAAGGTAGAGGAAGGGAAGGGGCAGCTCACTCCCCCACCACCACACATTTTTCCTGCTGGTTCATGTGTTTGAGTGGGTTTCCCCTGAATACACTGGTTTCCTCCCAAAGACATGCACAATAGGTTAACTGGCTGTTCTAAATTGCCTTTAGAAGTGTGTGTGTGTGTGTGTGTGTGTGTCTTGGATCTGTGATGGTCTGGTGAGCTCTTCAGGATGTGACCTGCCTTTGCCCAGTGTTGGCTGAAATAGGCATCTGCCCACCTGTGACCCTAGTAGGATTAAGCGGTTCTGGAAATTAGTGAGTGAATGAATGAAACCTTTCTATCTTGATGGGTGTGGTCTTTTCCAGGATGACTCCACCTCCCATCTACAGTTTTGATGAGGATAAATGTGATGTCAATCCTACTCTATGGCTTGAAGATCTGCACTATGGGAAATGTTGGAGTGACGTGTGAGACTGTATTCTTCACCTCGGTCATCAAAACATTAATTATAAGCAATATCCTGTGGAAGAACGATGCACCTTGCTCAAGTACAGTTAGTTAAGAGATGCTGGATCATGGTGGCCCCAAAACATGATTAATACGCTGTGTTGGATTTCTTTAGTAACTTTACGTTGATGTGTTATACAAATGAATATGGTAGCAGATGGCACATTCACCCACACAGAAATTCTTGAAGGATATAAATATCAAAATAATAAAAGTTAAGTCAGGTTTCAATAAAATGAGTGGTGAGAAAGGTATAAAAATTAAGAAGAAAAACAATATAATTGGATGTCTAGCAAGGAAATAATGAAATGGCCTCATTAGGGTGACGCAACACATTTGCAAAAGATTATAAAATCAGATTCAGTGCTTCATTAACCTTGGACATCTCTCACTGCTGTTTATCATATCCTCTCATTTTCTATTTAAACAGTGGATCTTGTTTAAGCATTCATCTCAGACAGCAGTTTAATTTCTTGGTATGATATATGCCACAGTGGGTGGCGTGCACGTCTGCCTTACAGCAAGAAGGTTCTGGGCTTGGTGAGGGCGCTTCTATGTGGAGTTTGCATCATCTTTCCATGCATGCATGGGTTTCCTCCGGGTACTCTGGTTTCCTCCCACAGTCCAAAGTCATGCACATTAGGCAATCAGCTGTTCCAAGCTGCCTGTGTGTGTGAGTGTGTGGGATCTGTAATGGTCTGGAGAGCTGTTTAGGGTGTACCCCACCATAGGCTGAGATTCCCTTTGATCCTAATAGGATTAAGCAGTTCGACAAATGAAGGAGTGATGTGCTACAGATACACTGCCGATCATAAGTTTTAGAACACCCTATTTATTTGTTATTATACATATTTTTTGAGATTATATCAGTTTGAGTCCACTGAATGATCTGAAAAGAAAAAAAAGGTAAGTGGTATATTAGAACTTCTTCAAAAGAAAAGAACAAGGTAGTAGACTTCAAATCATGGAATGGCAGCCCAGTCTCCAAACTTAAACCCCATCCAGCTGGTTTGGGATGATGTGGATGGAAAGGTGATGCCAAAGCTACCAACAAGTGAAACACTGTTGGGAAGAACTTCCAGAACAATATATGTTTTCCAGTGTTGAAAGAATGCCATGGGTTTGTAAAGCTGGAATATCTGCAAAAGGTGACGACTTCAAAAGTATCAAATATGGCTGGAAATATAACACACAACAGCATTAACTCAGTGTTGTGCAATTTTTCTTTCCTCCACTCCTTTGTACATTCTAGATTTGAAACGGAAGCCTCATTGTGAACACTCACTCATTTATTGGGGTTGTGGGAAGGCTGGGCCTATCTCATCCAACACTAGGTGAAGGTGAGGTACCTCCCGACCAGCTTGCCAGTCCATTGCAGGGTAAAACACACACACACACACACACACACACACACACAAAACCATTCACACCCACATTCAGACCTAGTGATAATTTGGAACAGCCAGTTAGCTTAATGGGCATGTCAGACATTTAGACAACAGGAGGAAACCAGCTTGCTTGGAGGAAAACCCACACAAACACTGGGAGAACATGTAAACTTCATACAGAAATGCCTGAGTGTGTGACTTGAACCCAGGACCTTCTTGCTGTGAGGCGGACATGCGTACCACTACAGCACTGTGACACTCCTGCCCTGCAAACAGTTCTCAATTAAGCGAAATTTGCAGGGCTAAATAAATCAGTTAAAGGTTTGTAAGAGTTTTTTCATTTCACACTAAATAAAGATCTGCTGAACACTCAAAAATTCATAATCCATTACATTCACAGATTTAATTTTGAAACGAGAAGACTCCACCATGCTCACAGTGCAACTAGAGTTCCTTACTGATTAAATAAGAGCACACGCGACTGGAGGCGGAACCCATAAAATGTTTTTATTTTTTAATTTTTTTTACCCCCTCACCGTTTCAAGTCAACCCAAACAGGATAATCATCATAATGATGGAATGTGCAGCTGAGTTTCCTGCAAGAAGCTATTTGAAATCCATTTCACACTCAAATTGATGCACTTGAAGGCGGCTCATTCCTTACATCCCACAGAGCGAGAGGAAGAAGGGTTGACTTCAAGCAGGTTGCTTTTACTCCAGTCACATCAAATCCAAGTCACATCCTGGCAAAATGTTAAACCAACACAGTGAGAGTTCTCTCTGTGGAGTTTGCAGGTTCTCCCTCTGCTTGCATGGGATTCCTCTGGGTGCTCTGGTTTCCTCTCATAGCTAGGTTAGCAGTAGTGTGAATGGTTCTGTGTGTGTGTGTGTGTGTGTGTGTGTGTGTGTGTGTGTGTGTGTGTGTGTGTGTGTGTGTGT
>JAOUQZ010000012.1:14483305-14499759 GCA_028564935.1 Neosilurus hyrtlii
TGCTATTGGATAAAGGCCCGGCATCTTCTCCTGGTCCCCTGCCAGATCGTCTTGTGCCATTCACAGAGCTTTGTGCTTCTCTCTGCGATGCCACAATCCAGCCCTGATTACCACAGCTACTACGTACACCTTGTTTTCCTCTGAGCATTTAATAAATACGGGATTACTTCCCTTCACCGCACCCTGTCGTGTCTGTCCTGCTTTTGGGTCTATTCGAGTTGAGTGTACCAGGTTTAACAATGTCTTTCACTAAATGTAAATCTATAGGAGTGTATTATAATTTTTGTACTGTTTAATTGACACTTGGTAATTCTTTTCCCCTTTTACTGTCACTTGTGCTGCTGTGATGTGTTTTTCCCTGGTGTGGGCTTATCATAATCACATTTTTTCCACATATTTACATAACTTCATTTTTTATGTATTGGTACAGGAGAAAGTCCTAGCAGATTTTGCCATTAAAGCCCCCAGAAAGAAACGCATGAGCAAGATGAAGGGAAATTTACTCTCCTGTGTTTCTAATTGCAGTGAATTGGAACATGTGTATGCTGCACTTGGTTGAGCAAATTTTTGACTTTGTCTCTTCTGCTGATGTGACTTTTTCCAGTGTTAAGAATACCTTTATTTATCGAATCTGTATTGTATAAGCTTTTTGACCTACTTTTATGCCTTGCAGATTTGCCTCACCCGGATTACTCTGCATTCGGTGAGCAGCTTTGGAAATACTCCTATCTGTGTTTATTTTAGTACATTCGTGCTTTATTTAGCCTAGTTATGACAAAGGTCAGTCTTAAACCAATAGTTGAGCAAAAATACTTTTTAAAAAAATAATATTTTTCAAAATTTTGACAATCAGTCTAAAGTTGTTTGGTATTTGAGTTTAGCTTTAAGGTACTGTAGCTAATAGACAGGGGTATCATTTTGTAGGGTCATGGTAGGGTCATGTATGATCAAGGAGACACAGGACCATCTAGTTGGACATTTCCTGGCAGTCCATTAAGCAATGATTGGTCTGTGTTTTTGCAGCATTATAGTAGCCATAAATGGAAGATTTATTTATACTTTTTTTTAAATAATTTTTTATTATTTTATTACTTTTCCAGATTTCATAAGCTATTGATTGCTGTTGGGGTATAAAGACCATTTGAACCAATTTTTATATATGGCTAAAATTTACCAGCCCCAGCTGTACATACTATTCATACAGATAAATGCAGAACTGTGTTTTATTTATTTATTTATCCAGTACAAAGGAAAAGAGCACCCCCCCCCCCCCCCCCCCCCCCCATTTTTCTCCCCTAATTTAGTCATCTCCAATTCCCACTTGTAAAGTATTGTCTCCCTACTGTACGACCAGGGAGGCACATAAGCAAGCACATGCAAGTGACATGAAATGCTGCTACTCATGTCTTTACGCACTACTGCGCAGACATATTTGGGGGTGGCCTAACACACTTGGAGGGAAAGCGCTATGTGCCCCTTGTTCAGATAAGCTTACAGATGCCCAAGATTGGCTGGTGATCACTGTGAGTGACAGCGAACTGAGTGAATGCCATCCATCGGCAATTAGCTCCCATGGACTCCCGGGCGCTGATGGCTGCGGCATCAACCTGGCTTTGGAATGCAATCTCCAGGCTGATAGTTGTGCACCTTGTCGTTGTTCCACTTGTGAGTCAGAAAGAGAGCATCTTAATAAGAAAAAAATTTTCCCACAAGGATTGAATAGTTTAAGGCTTTAATTTAAAGGAAGCTGTATGCATTGCAAATAGACGCTTGGTCAGCATATCCTTCAAACCATTGGCACATTTTCATCACTGGAAAGCACATGAAATAAATAAATAAAAAATTCTGCCCATACCCAAGGATTGGATGACCTTGATTAAGTAGCTCGTGGTTATACATTGCTTACACAATGAACTCAAAACAGAAAATGTACATGAATAGTTTGAGGGATAAAGTGTAGCTGCAGACTTGCACTCTCTGATTCTAATGTCACATGTGTACTCGCATACCTCAGGGAAAAAGAGGAGCATGATAGGAACCTGGTCGCATGCTCGGTAGTATTTGTCTATGCTGTTTCACATGTGATCGTGTCATGTGGCATTAACCCATGCAAAATATATGTTAATTAAACTGTACGCTACTAAAATAGCCATTTAATAATTTATAGCCAGTAGCTATTATGCTAAGTAGATTGCCAGGAAGAGAAGCTGCTTTTTAAAGCATGATAGATATGTTTCTTTTCACCTGCAATTACACACTTACTCGCTCTCACACAATAGCCTAACTGCTTAATTCTATTAGGGTTGAGGGGAGGCTGATGCCTATCTCTGCCTATACTGCGTGAAGGCTGTGTACACCCTGAACACCTCACCGGACCATCACAGGGCTGAACAGACACAAACATTTACACTCACACATTAGGCTTTTCCAAATTGTCCCAAGGTGTGAGTTTTTGGAAACCGGAGTACCTGGAGGAAACCCATGCAAACAAACTCCACACAGAAATACCTGAGCCCGGAAACCAATTCCAAGACCTTCTTACTGTGAGGCGGACGTCCTAACCACTACACCACTGCGCTACCCAGCCATTATACACTACGAAATATTTATGTAATAAAATGCATGTTCCAAAAAAAAATTCAAAAATTCAAATGCAGTCAATATAAGTATACAACATTTAATGTAAATTTTATGTAAATTTAAAAGAGACTGATTCATAAAATCCTCCAATGAAGCTAAAATATAATTCGATAACCACTTTCACATTTTTTTAACCTGAATTCGTCTTGTTTAATTATCCATTGTCCAATGTGTCTTCAGTTTTTAATAAATAAAAACCAAAACTGAATCTCGCTAATAGTCTTTGCCACCATGTTGTTGCTGTAACATGAAGCATTAGGAGCCCTGAGAACAGAAATTGTTTTTAATGTGCACATAAGCTGCCATCGTTCCTGATAGAGGATAATACTAGCAGTGTGCCTGTATTTCATTTGTGTGTAGTGGAGCGAGCCGCACACACGTCTATCAGCAGAGTAGGCGCTGGAATTTAAGGTGGTGAGAGCTGATTAAAGATATGAGATGTATGGGGAATGCTTAGGAGGTAATTAGACGAAATTAGTTCTGCATTGTTTTTGAAAAGCGGGAGCTGTGAAATGACCAGCTGCTCTCTGCGTGCCCTGCCTTCAGCCATAATGATATGATGCAAAAATAAATAAATAAACCAAGTCAGCAACCAAGAGCAAGTTAATGCAGAAAAATTAACGTCCGTGACTTATCCTTAACTATGTGTAGCTTTTTATATGGGATAGGAATCCTTCACATTTCTAATTATGGCACATTATCCAGGTCATACAGACTAAATTTCTGCTTTATAGTACATGCATTGAGCCAGCACACCCAGAGACCAGGGGTGTAGAGATAGAGTGGCTGTTATAAGTGTGCAGAACTAAGAAGTTTGGTTCTTCAAAAATAAAAGAAAAATATTTTATTGGGGTGTAGTGATGGTATCGTGGTTAGCACTTCATCTCACAGTGAGATTGGTTTGAGTCTCGTGCCCGGTGTGCAGGTTTCTGTGTGGAGTTTGTATCTCATCCCCATGCTGGGGGTCTGGTGAGCTGTTCAGGGTGTACCCCACCTTTGCCCAGATTCAGCTGGGTTAAGCTCCAGATTCCTGCAGCTCTAATAAAAAATATCAGTTTGGAAAATTAAATGAAAATAAATATCTTTCTATGGTTTTGGTTTCATCATATTTGGGGCTTTTACTGAACTAAATGCTACACCTCAATGGTTGTAAGAAAAATGATAAGAAAAAAGTTAGGCTGGGGCTGATTTCTTTCTAGTCCAGACTGTATATTTATTTCAACTATGGTAATAGTCGTGTTACTGTAAAAGAGTATATTTTAACCTCACCTCTATCACCAGCAGCCATCACTGTACATCACTGTTACCTGAACAACAAGTTCACAAAGCTTAAACTAGTCCCACAAATCAGGATATAGATTTAGATCATTAATGAATAAGGGTTGATAAAGGGGAAGTGATGGATCAGTTGTTAAGGCTCTGGGTTACTAATCAAGCCCCACCGTCACCGGTTCACCACCCCTTGAGCAAGGCCCTTAACCCTCAACTGCTCAGCTGTATAAATGAGGAGATTATGTAAATCGCCCTGGATAAGGGCATGTGCCAAGTGCCGTCAATATCAATGTTGAGAGAACCCATCCTCTCTTCTGTTACTATAATCATTACAGATACATTATCCAGGTTTAGAGGTTTAGCATATTGGGAATAGTCCTGAGATGAGCACAGGCCAGTTTATATGATTACAGCAGTAATCTGTAGTCACAAATATTCATGATCCAGGAGAGATAATCAACTGAAGCAAACATGAGACTGCAGTCAACAAAGTTTTGAGTCACCTGACTTGGGGACTACAAATCGGCTCCATAAGTATTGGGACAGTGTCACAAATTTTGGTCATCCATCACAGTGGATTTGAAATAAAGCAGTCAAGATTTGATTGTAATGTGGACTTTAAGCTATATGTTCACATGATGCATTAAAATTGATAAGCTACAGCCATTTTTTGTCATTTGTTAAATGAAATGAAATAATGTGCTGTAGCAGATAGCATGATATTAAGCTACTTGATTACTGAATTGTGCATTTTTCCAACACACCCCGTCAAATTTCTACCACTTTCCTCTCCCAGTCTGGATTTCTCCCACACTCGTTCTTTCCTCACCATTAACTTCTCCATTTTCTTCTCTGGTAGACATCCCACACTCCCACCACACACATCATTTTTATTCTCCAAGTTTCCTCCCTCTTCTTGGCTGATCTCAGAAACTTTCTCAACCTTCCTTTCAAAACTGCCTCTTGCTGTAGCTGGCGTACTGACTAATATACAGAAAAAAGTCCTTGAAGGAAAGAGGAAACTCTTTCTGTTTCCTTTAGATCAGAATAGTGAACTTTCTCTCTTTTTTTAAATTGGTTTAAAGCAAACAAAAGACACAAATGGTTGGCAGTGCACTATAAGTGTCCAGACTGTGGTCAAAAGATCACATCTTTCTTTTGGACGGTCTTCACTGAGTGAGCTGTCTCAAGGGGAAGTGTCTGCCAGGGTATGAATGCAGAAGAAGATGGAAAATGGTTGAGTGAATGTAGAACTTATTTATAATTCTTTTGTGAGAAAAGATGGACAGAATCCTACAAATGACTAACTGTAATTGACTTGGCTTTTTAAAACAGCCTTTAGAATACTTTTCCATGTTTTTATAAGTGTCAAGGTAATATTATATTGAAGTCAAAGAGTACTGTAGATCATCTTAGTCTGGATGCCCTTTTTTTAAACAAGAACCAACATGGCTGAGGTAGATGAACTTAAAATGATTTTGCAGTTGAAGTTGCAATCGGACCCTCATTCCTTATTTGTAAGGATTCCGCATGACTCCAGCCATACTAATGCACTCTCAGCTTGAGTTTGATAGTGCTTGGTTCGCTTCTGGACCGTGAACAGAAAGATAAAAAGGACTATACTTTCTTTTCAGACTCACCAGGTCCTCAACTGGGGCTAAAATTATAGTGAGGACCACATCTCAAAAAAATATGGCATGGTCAATATAATTAAGCGTAGGATGTATACTTCATCAATTGCTAATTAAAAAGCAGTTATGTTATCTTTACATTCTTAGTAAACGAGCTACTCTTAATCCAGTGTAATTTCATTTTATCCAATCCAGAATTTTTGCTTTGCAAGGGTGTGCAGTGGCTCAGCGGTCAGCACTGTTGTCTCACGGCATGAACATTTGAGGCCCGAATCTTGGCCCGAATCTTTTCTGTATGAAGCGTGCATGTTCTCTGCTCATGTTTTCACCCACAATCCTAAAGCAAATTCAGTCCTCTGGATACTTTAAACTCCCCATAAGTGTAATTGTGAGTGTGAATGGCGGTCTGTGTTAGCGCTGTGATGGATTGGCAACCTTCCCAGGTTGTACAAAGTCCCCTGTGACCCTGCTAGATCAGTGGTACAGATAATGGAAGAATTAATACATTACAATAAAAAAGTCGATAATTAGCATTAATATGCTCATAGCAAAATTTAAGTGTGTGTTTATAGCCAACTATACAGGCTGTAGCACAACCATAATGCTAATAAGCTGACTTAAATAGCAACATTTCAGGTAGTCTGCGGTTATCAAAAACTGCATTTACAACCTGGGTGGATTAATAATTCCTCTATGTAATCTTTTTATTGGGATCGATTCAATTAATTTTGGGCTTCCAAGTGGCGAGTCAACAAGGCTTGCCTCTATCATCCTGGAGATCGCAAGTTTGAATCCAGAATGATGCGAACTGCCATCTTAGGCCAGGGGCCCATGGGAGCTGACTGGCTAAGCTCTCAGGGTACGGGAAATGGCATATGTTCACCACCCAGTCATTTAAAGGCAATCACCAGCCAATTACGGCCATCTGTGAGCTTAGGCATCAAAGGGATGGCTATTACCTTACCTCTAAGGGTGTTACACTAGTACCTGAATATGCAAAGATGCAGACAGCTGGCATCACGGGTATCTGAGGAAGCACATGCTTGATCTTGCGGTCTTGGAGGTCATGTGATAGGAAGGCATACTTGATATGTGGGAAATGGCTATGACTAAATTGGGGGAAATACCCAATCCCACATATGCTTTGATTAAGTTTGTTCAAATAAGTAAGTTCAGAGTAGAACGTAAGGAGCATCTCAGTATTCTATTTTGCTGTAACTAGTTGTAGTAAATAGTCGCTTCATTTATCATTTCCGACTGGGTAGTGATGGATTGCAGGTTTTCTACAATAGTGCACTACGTTGTCAGCACATTATCAGGTTGTCACTTTCCTCTGTTGAATTTAACAGCTGGAAAAAATATTTTTTAAAGGAATTGAGGTCTGGTGACCTTGGGGTCCACACTGGCTGTGCCTGCTTTATATATACACTGAAGGAATTCTTTATAGTTTGGAGGCACACAGAGAAGATCACAGTGCTGCATATGATAAGCACATATGCTTCCTCACTGGAGGGGGAATCTGCTGTCCTTTTCACAGGGTGAGCGACAGACACCACTGGAGGGAAGCAGAGCAAGAAAGCCCAGATTCAAAATATCACATTTTTTTCTATTTTCTCCAATTCCCTTTCTCTTTAAATCCTTCACTGCTCAGCGGGTTCTGGGTGTAGTGTTGATTGGCATCATGCTGGCAGATCAGACGGAAGGAGAAGGACTTCAGATGCCTTGCATGTCTACTCTCGTCAGCCTTGCTCTCTGGAGGACTGGGGTATCCACTGCAACAGACAAATAAAAACTCCATATAAAGAAAGAAGCCAGTGATCACTTATCAGGGTAGTTTGCTTAAGGATCTTGAACTATCTGCTGTTTGAATTATTTAGCATGTCTCTTATCAGATATGGCTCTGATATACTGCCTGCTTGAATGACGTTGCCCAACAGGCAGCCATTCTAATGGATTATGTAACTAGTCTAGCACGCCTAGGTAGTGTGAAAAAAACACATTTGATATTTTACACCTTAATTGGCTATGATATTGTTTTTTTTGACAATGATGAATCTGAGGACTTGACAGATAGGATTTACGGTTATATCCAAGTGAACAGAGGATTGTAGGTAATCTGCTCTGAAAGAGAGAGTTGAGGGCAAATTATAACATGATAAAAAATAAAATATACCTCTTTGCAACTTAGAATATCTGAAAGATGTTTGGAGGGGGGCCAGTTGGAAAGCACGAAGAAACACGGGTGTTATTTTATTTATTTATTTTCATTTTGCTATACTGTATTAATCCTACAGGAGACATTATTGCCTTTGCATTTAGCCCATCCAAAGTGAGCGTGCAAACACACACACACACACACACACACACAGACACACAGACACACACAGAAACTTTGAGCACTTTGAGATTATGTAAATCACGTCTACCGTTCTTTGAGCAGAAAATGCATAGAATTATCTGCCAAATGTAATACAAGAATATAAAAGTGAGAATAATTTGTCCTTCATATTGTCTCAAGGGTGGCACAGTGGTGCACATGTTAGCACGTCCGCCTCACAGCAAGAAGGTCCTGGGTTTGATTCCCTGGCTCGGGGGTTTGCATGTTCTCCCTGTGCTTGTGTGGGTTTTTCCCGGGTACTCCGGTTTCCTCCCACAGTCAAAGAACATGCAGAGTAGGCTGATTTGTGGTTCCAAATTGCTCCTAGGTGTGAGTGTGTGTGTTGGCCCTGCGATGGCCTGGCAAGCTGTTCAGGGTGTACCCTGCCTTTGCCCAGAGTCGGCTGAGATGGGCGCCAGCCTACCCGTGACCCTAATTAAGATTAAGTGACTTAGAAGATGAATGAATTTTGTCTAAATGGAATATGTTGTCAATACTATTAATTAGTATGCACTACACTAGAATGGGCTGATCTGACCGGGCTGCTATCTTGAGATTAAAAATAATAATAATAATATTCATAAATTAAAACCCCTGACATTGGGATCAGTAAGTTAGCACCCTACAACTGGGCCACTACTGCTGTACAAAAACATGGTTTAAATAATAAATACTTGTACAGAATTTTGGATCCTTTACCCTGGTATAGTTCTGATGGCCTAGTTGTGGATTTGTGTCTCTACTAATTAATATTTTCACATGTTGAATCTTGATTTTGGGGCAGTGGTGGCCTGGTGGTAGGGTGCTGGATTACTGATCCCAAGGTCAGGGGTTCAAGCCCCACTATCATCGGGTTGTACCCCAGTGCAGCTAACTGAGTTATCAAAGGAGACCAGCCATGTCTCTCACTTTCTGTGGTGAGAGGCATGGAAAAGAACCATTGTTCACTTTCATAAAGAGTAAGCTGCATTGCCGTCAGCGTGTTTCTGCTCTGCGATGGCCTGGCGAGCTGTCCAAGGTACTCTGTCCTCGCCCAGAGTCGGCTGTCCCCGCGACCCTAATTAGGATTAAGCAGTTCAGAAAATTAACGAGGGTGAATGAACAATCTTGATTTTGGCATGTTATTTAACATGCTCATTACAGTGATAATGCTAACACTGGCAAACTGTGGTAAATCACAGCCTGCTGTATTCCTCCATAGATGGTGTGCACTCTAGATGTGCACATAAATGGAAATAATGACTTGATTCCTATCAAATAATTGGACCAATGGTAGTAAAACAAACGCTGTGGTGCATGTGCAGGTTTATGGCTTTGCTCTATGTGTGTGTGTGTGTGTGTGTGTGTGTGTGTGTGTGTGTGTGTGTGTGTGTGTGTGTGTGTGTGTAAGAGAGGAGGTATTATATAGAGCCCGTGCTGTGGAAACCTCTCTTATTTGACTGTTTGGTCTGCTGGGGGATTGAAGGAAGCAAAACAAAGATGGAATGCAACATTCAGTGCACTTCAGACAGAGAGCTCGACCTCAGGCTGTGTCAAGCAAATGCATTGTAAGTTGTACAGTAAGAAAGTGGAGAAAGCGGGGGGGGGTTAAAGTAAAATACACTATAGAAACTATCTATAGTGCAGAATTCATAGACCAGTAGATTAATAGACAATAGGTTCATCTGCACCATTAGCTCGCCACTTAATTTTAACCTATATATCCTCCCATTCCTTGATTAAAAAATAAATTTCCAGGAAACTGATTGCTCTTGTGGCACAGAACACATACTGGATATTTATTTTAGAAATAATTTCTTGGCTTCTCATCATTTTTGGCTTTAAATTGAGCAAAGACTGTGTGTTTGTTCAACTTTTGACTCGGTGTCCTTGAGCTGACCTTGTGCTCTGAACTGTTGCAAATGACCCCATACATTAAGGGACACAAGCATAGAATACCGGTCAGTCAGAACATAAAAAAATATGACTACTGATAATTAAGTGAATAACACTCAAGTGATATCCAAGCGATTATCTTGTTACAGTGGCACCTGCCAAGGAGTGGGATGTATTAGTCACAAAGTGAACAATCAGTTCATGAAGTTGATGTGTTGGAAGCAGGAAAAATGAGAAAGCATATTGACGAGATCCTTGTTTGTTAATATTTAATATCCAGATTTCTTTTAGGTGTGTTTGTGGACACTGGGAATTCTACATTAAGTACCCATTACATTATAGGTCTAAAATAATGATCACTTTTTTTTCTTATTTAGAGACTAGCCAAAGGCATTATTTTAAACCTTATCTTTATTGTATAGCCTCCAATGTCATATGAAAGGTATTCATGTTTGAGGAAATTTAAAGTTGGTGTTGATTTAAGACCAAGTTATTGGTTTCACTGGAACAAATAAAGATGAGATACAAGTTGAAGTCATGTAATTTGTGACATCTGACAAGTCCAGGTCATGTGACTTGAAGACTGACCTATTTGGGGCATTGTTCATATATATATATATATATATAATTTTTTTTTTTTCCCTGGTATGTCAGTACTGTGAGAGCTCCAGGTTACATCCTAGAGGAGCTGAACTGGTAAGAAAGAAGTGACTAAAGGATCGCTGGAGCATTTTGTCTCTTGAAAACCATGTCTTGATGTAGATAAATGTGTCATTTTGGCTGTTCGCAAAATCATGTGACGTCAAAAGAGTTTTTCTCTTTATTTTTGAGCTGTAATGTACATTAAAATCAGATAATCAGCGATCATCTTCTTTAGGTTCATAAATCCAACTCTGCATAAGCATCCAATAAAAATCTCCCATTTCCCACCCACTCAGGTTATGAATGCTAAATACATGACCTTCTTTATAAATTCTTATTCAAATCTTGGATACTGCCAAGGGCACACTGATCAAACATTGTTCTGCTGCACCTGAAGAGTGTTTAGCATTTTAATGGATGCATTTGCAGTCACATTAGTGTAGACGACTGTATATAACGGAGACAGATTTCTTTTTCCACTAATCCAAATGAATTATTAGTGGCAGGCTATACAGCAGCAGTCCTCAATTCCTGTTAGGCAAATTCCTTTATTTATCCAGCTAACTCAATCAATAGATCTCAGTATGATGAAAACAATCTACAGGATGGTGTGGCGCACTGAATTTGAACTGATCCACTCACTACAAGAAACAGAATTAAAGTTCGAATTGAAGGCATGTAGTGTATATCTTCTTACTGTGTGCTTTTTGTGTTAAATTAGAATGAATGGAAGGGCTAGCCAGCTAGCATTTTTAGTTAGTTTAGCATGAGTTACCCCCTTTTTTGTAGCGCTGTCCCTACTAATGATTTATACAGTCATATCTTATTAGTAGATTAGCCAATCAGGATGTGTAATTGCTTATATCCAGTGGGTAAAAACAAAATGAACTGTAGCTATAAGTATAGTAAGAGGTTAATACTGAAATTGTGCACATCAGTATTCAGAACACAGATGTAATATGGACCTAAGGGCCTGGCTGGGTTTCACACATGGGGTGGAGTCATGTCTCAGTTTCGTGCAATTTTATCCTTGGACTTAAGCCCACTTTCTTGTGCAATATTGGCTTGAGTGAAGACCTGTATTACTTCCAGCAACCCTTTCTCCCAGTCAGATGTAATTCACAATGTCACAGTGAAATGTACGTATTTAGGCTGTAAATAAGTTAAAAAAAACCCCAAACAAACAAACCGTGAAATGTCATTTGAGGCCAGTATTAAATACTTAATACTGACAAAATAGGCGTTTATTGTTTTAGTGGTTCTTTGCAGTACTTTCATGCATAAACACAATAAATAAATGAATAAATAAACAAACAAACAAATAAATAAATAAACACATGTATTTATTAGAATAAATGAGGTTATTTTTAATTATTGGATTTTTGGATACAACATTTCCTGTAAGCTAATAAGTTGAAGAAAGAGTTGCCAAATTATCTGAAATGAACCAGAACAAGTAAACTGAAAGCAACAGTGAACAATAAACAAAGCAAAGTCATCATCACTGTTTCTACAACCCATGCAAAATTCTTCTCATAAAAAAAAGCACACAGAGATGCATGTGTAAGAGCATTTAGACGAATTAAATAAAAATAGAATGCATTGGCAGTAATTCAACTTATCATGTTTGGGGGAAAATGAGGGTTGTGTGAATGATCCATCTTTACACTCAGTGAAGCAGATGGGGTACTGTGGGATTGCATATCATCTAAGGAAACATGAATAGATCAATGTACTGGTGCATAATCGAGGAGTCTTTATTCTTATCGATCAAGAAACAAATTTTAGGGAGATCGTGTCTCATCGTGACCGTTCCTCGGGTTTGAGGATGATGATGATCTTCGTATTGATCAACAGTGTGTTCGAGTCCAATTTTTGCTTGTAAGACTCATGGGCAATGTGGACATCTGGTACCAGACTGGAGAGCAGGCCATGGCTGTTGTTGGTGCGCTTTCCTATGCCTTTGTTTCTCCTCCAACTCTTGACATCATCTCTCTTAGAAAGTTGCAGTTCCTTGTCAGATGGTGGTCCAAGGGAGAGTTTTGTCCCTTGCTGTCTCCTCCCAGAGGGTGAAGTCGATGTTGCACATCTTTGAAGTGCTTCTTCTGGTTCCCTCTCAAGTGCTTGCCTTCTACCAGTTCGGAGAAAAAAAAACCTTTCGTACTACATGTCCGCCTGAGTTGATTTTTGATAATGCTGGCCTTGATGCTAGTTGTTTTTCCTACTTGCAGTATGCTGACATTGGGAATAGATGAACTTTCAACTAAACATTGACACCAAATATGGAAGCACATGAGTTCCTGGCCCTGCTTGGCCTGAAGTTATGACTTGAATATCACTGTAAAAATATTTTTGGATTTCTGAAATCATGATTAAATATCATTGTACAAAAAAATATTTTTTAAAAAACGCAGCATGCACATGCCCCCTCTGTGACATGCGATGCTTCCACCCGCCTTTTTATGAACTGCTGCGCATGTGTGTTTGGAGGTGGCCTAACACACTCAGAGGGAAAACGTTATCCAGTCCTTTTGTACGAATGAGCTCATAGACGCCTATGGATTGGCTGGGGGTCGCTGTGAGTGACAGGGAAGCATATTCCACCCCTCCTGCCCATGAGAGCTCAGCCAATTAGCCCCCATTGACTTCTGGTCATGGATGGCTGCGGCATCAACCTGGATTCAAATTTGCGATATCTCCTGAGTGTGTTTACCTGTATTGGTTTGTTTGACTTGTTTTGTTTGTGTGCAGGATAACTGAGATTTATTAAGGGATTTTGATGAATTTGTTTTCTAGAGTAGGGTGTAGTAAAAGTAAAAATAAATAAATAAATAAAATTTGGTGGTGATCTGTGAATGGAATAATGTTGAACATGTTGGCTATTATAAAACACATTTTTTTTTTGGGATTCAGGGAATTTGCTTAATCAGAGGCCCACATTGCTTTGCAAAAAGCTTTGTATTTGACGGAAACAGAAATGTCTACAGTCTACATTTTCTCTTATTCAGTACATATGACAATTTATTTATTTTACAGAATCATAAGTCATATATCGTATTTTGTGCTTACATGAAATTCTTTGGAATTGCTCAAGTCTCTAAATGAAACATCAGCATCTCACTACTTATTCTCCATTCCTTTGTTTGCTGCCTGTATCAAGGACATTTTCTCTGGTTGGTGAATGAGTCGGCTAGTAAAAAAGAATTTCCACTTTTTTGCCCTACAAAACATCACAGTTGCTTTTATAGTGTGTAATCCTGCTGCAGTTAATATGCTTCTGTTGGCATCCTGCTGGTGCTTCATCCATCTTTCTGCCATGCTTTATTTCATGCCTGAAAGTGTTCCTCTGTAATTTACTACTTTATCTTTAGTGGTCAACTA
Organism: Neosilurus hyrtlii; assembly: GCA_028564935.1. NCBI lineage: Eukaryota > Metazoa > Chordata > Actinopteri > Siluriformes > Plotosidae > Neosilurus > Neosilurus hyrtlii. The sequence continues at coordinate 14,497,124 of JAOUQZ010000012.1, forward strand.
GGTTCGTCGCAATTGCTGAGTTCCCCACTGTCTTCCTGCTCCAAAGAAGAACATTTTTATAGTGGTTTAAACAACATTCAAGTTCTTCTCTTAGTGTTATGAAAATATTTTTACACATTACTTATAAATGTTCATACAATGTAAAGCCCACACTGTTGCACCTCTAGCTACATTTACACAGTCCCTAATAATCCATAAAAATTGGCTTCAGGTTTGGTTTGGAATTAAATTTCTTCATGTAAACAGCTCAATCTAAACAAATTCCCCATTCAATTTTATTGGCTTTAAAGAGGTGGTATAGGTCATGATTATTTGTTTGATAGGAAAGTAAGCCAGGTTATATGCTTGAAACATCTATCTGCTCAGTTTTATGTAAACAGTCTGTTCAGAATAGTGAAAATATATATCAATATGAAAACTTGCATATAAATATAGCCACAACCTGAAATTGGAAACAATTTGGGATAGTGTGTTGAAATTAAACCCAAAAGCAATGATTTATATAGTTTACTATATACTTAAATACTTGTTGTATTGTTTACTTAAAACAATACAGCAGCACATTATTTAAGTCTTAGCTTGTGGTTTGTATTGATAGTTTAATTTAATTTTATTTAATTTTTCAAAATTAAAAACACTTATTTGTGCAGCACATTAAAAAAAAAGTTGATGGTAAAGTTTTGACCATTTGATGGTGACATTCCTTCTTGTGCCACTTAAAAGATGTTTAGGGACTGAAGACACCAAGTAAATGAACAAGGGTCTTTTTTTGTGCTAAAAATGAACATTGGTTCTTGACGCAGTGATGTGTTTAGGATAAGAGATCATGGCAGTTCAGCTTAGGCTTGTGCCCTTGCATTAAATACTCATTTAAATTTCTCTAGATTGCTTAAATTGTAGAGTGTAAAAAATATCCAAATTCCTTTCTAGCGTTCGTTGAGGAATATAGTTTTAAAACATTTTAAATTATTTTCTCATGTCTTTATTGAAAAACGAAACTTTTTCCCCCCTGTTTTTTTATTGCTTGGTTTTGGGGTTGTATAATCCTTCTCTTGGATTGTATATGCAACATTTGAATCACGCTGTAAAGCAAGTATTAAGTTCTTATACATCACAGCTGTTGAACTCTTAAAGTTTATTGTTTAGAACTTTTAATACACTCCATAATCTGTAGTAACAACTTACAGTGTGTGTGTGTGTGTGTGTGTGTGTGTGTGTGTGTGTGTGTGTGTGTGTGTGTGTGTGTGTGTTGACCTTGCAATGGTATGGCAAGTCATTCATGGTATTCCATGTCTTCACCCAGTATTGGCTAAGATATGCTCCAGCCTCCCCGTGACCATAGTAGAATTAAGCGGCTTGGCCAATGTGTGAGTGAGAACTTACATAGTGATGTGTTCTGTATAGTGGATGCTCATAATCATGGATATGATGTTTTTCTAAGAAGACATTAACTTTAGAGTTTCCACTGCTGGGGCTTTTTAATAAGCAAAGACATGGATGTTCATTTACAGTTTCCGTCACACAAAAATCATCATGACAGACAATTTTGCCTTTTGCAGTTCTACTGTAACACAATCATTTTCCCTGTCTCATTACCTCAAGACGAAGGAAAACGGAGAAGCCGATAAAGAAAACTGTGCTTATAGCTGTTATAAGAGACGTGTACATTCCACAACATTATTCACATCTACAAATAGATAAATAATGTGTACTTCCTTACTAAAATTAAAAAAATATATATATGTATGTTGTGGTATAAGAAGAATGAAATACTACAGGCTGTGGTGTTACTGGAAAACAATCAGTTTGGTGATGGTAACAGGAACCATGTTTTTCCTCTGGCTACACCATGTCATTCGCTCATTATTTTTCCGGAACAGTATGTTTTGAGAACATCTTTTAGAACATTACAGCAATTCTGTCACTTACTACATACATGTCCTCCAGGTAGTTTCATCAGAGGAACTCCAAAGCCATCGAGGAGCTACAGATGTACAGATGTATTCACCGTAATGTTCCACTCCCCGGAGGCGCTGCCTCAAAACTTCAACATCTCCCGCGGATCTAGTTGCAAAACTCTGCAGATCTTCCGTGGTTTAAATTCTTACTTTCAGCAACAGAAGGTGCAATGCTTGGACAGCACCCTTCTAATTTGTCAGTCACCATAATAATACCGGGCCTCGGACAGACGGAATACAAATTATTTTTTTCAAAGGTATTCGTTTTCAGTGAAAAATTACGGCGTCATGCATCATGCTTCAGCCCAAGACGTTAGCTATGAGTCTGTATGTTAAGCTACCTTATATTTATATTTATAGTGCGCGGATCCTGTTTAAGCTCCCTACTAAAACTGTAGTTCCTCAATGGAAACTCCGAAGAAGTTGCGGTGCATCATTTTAATTCTGTGGATCCTCCCCTTAGGAGCTCCCCTGCAGAGACTCTCTTCTGAGGATATTCATTTGGTAAGTCACAGTACTGTAGCTTCTTAGAATTTGCTGAACAATTTATATGATAAATAATAAACATTCAATAATTTGTTTAAAATAATATTTTGCATAAAAATTCATTCATTCATCTTCTGAACCGCTTATTCCTACTTAGGGTCGCGGGGAGGCTGGCGCCCATCTCAGCCGACT
>JAOUQZ010000012.1:14514577-14528139 GCA_028564935.1 Neosilurus hyrtlii
GCAGAAGTCTGACGCTTTCTCTGTTAGTAAACAAATAAAGTATTTTCAGTGTCTTGGACTAGCTGGATTTGAGCTCAGTGACATCTGGGTTCCTTTGGCTGCCAAATATCATTGGTATATTAGCATCACAGCTTAAAGGGCTGATAAATACCTAAAATTAATGTGTGTTCTCCCGTGTTGATTAACAATAAATAATCCATGAACTCGAGTCAGACATGCCCTGATAGTCAGGCGAGGTGTGCAGTAATGAGTCGGTTATCAGAAATATCTGACAAGAGTAATTGTACTAATCACATTTCATCCAAACCCACTGGATTCTGAGAAATATGCCATTTTTATTATTTTAATTAAATTATTGCAAATTAAAATGTACATACATGTGCCTAGCACAGACTACTACTATATGACTGCTGCACCAAAGACTAGACGAATGTTCCTCCCAGCAGGCTTATGTGAAGTAAAAAAAAAAAGGCTGATTCTTGAAAAGAAATTACTATATAATAGTATGTATATGAACTGATGTCCTAGGAGTAGATTAGCCATTCAGAATGTGTGATTGCTCATATCTAGTGGGTATAGATAGAATATTTTGAGATATTCCTAGCTGATTTTAACATTCATAGCAACACTTACAAACGATGACAGACACATTTGCCAAAAACCAAGCTCTCCTCCCCAGACTCAATGGTATAGAAACATAAGGGTTCACTCCGTGACTTATAAAAATTATAAAAATAAAATTGATGGTGCAATAGTGTGAAAGTGAGGGGAGCGTGATCATGTTGACTTGTATATACACTTCTGTTTTGTTACATTTTAATAATTCTGTTTCTAGTAAAGGCTCCGATGGATTAACACAAGCTTACTTACAGGATATGTACATTTAGGCATTAAGGTGTGACAATAAACATTATAAAAAGAATGTTTTTGAAAGTAAAAAAGAACAAGCTACTTTGCGTCATCATTTAAAGACTATGTGATGAGGCAGTAGTGGTTCAGTGATTAAGGTTCTGGGCTACTGATCAGAAAGTCAGGGGTTCAGTGCTACCAAGCTGCCATTGTTCAGCCCTTGAGCAAGGATCCTAAACATTGACTGCTCAGTTGAATAAAGGGGATAAAAAGTAAGTTGCTTTGGGTTTTGGCTTTTTCTACCTAAACAGGCCATAAATGTTTTTTTTTTAAAATGTGAAATTATTAGAATTCAGTTTTTTTCTTAGCTTAAAAACATTTATGAGAACAAAGTCTCGCTATCTACATTAGCTTCAGACAAGAAACTGAAATCAGTACTCATACAAAGTTTTTTTTCTGCTGCACATGAGGTAATGTAAAGATCATCCAAAATTATTACATCAGCAGAAAGCTACTCAGCATCCACTGTCCAATATCATATCTGATATTGCTCATCTCGCCTTGCTCAAACAGTTGTGTGCTGTTAGCATAATTGTACCCAGATGTAGAATATATAATGAAAAAAAAGTCACGGAATAGAGTCTTGTGTAACACCGATTATTTACATAGAGATTCACTATTAAAGAATTGCAATTTCCATAACTCCATTAAAATAATCTAGTCTGTCGAGGAGAATATTGTGATTGATGGTAACAAAAACAGTTGTGATTGAACTACACAAACAAATACACACAAACCTGATCAGAAGTCAGTAGTAAGTAATTCACAATTTTAGCTAGATTCTCTCAGTCCTGTGATAAGGCCTAAAGTCTGACTAAAAATGTTTGTGAATAAAAAGCCATTTACTACAATATTAACCAGGATTTTACATATATAAGGAAAGGTTGATACTGGCCTATAGTTCCTTTATGCTATAGTACTTATACTATATGCTATAGTTTCTGTAGATATACAGTATAATATGGCTCAATGTCAGTATTATTCAATCAATGATTTAATAACTTTAGGTTTATGTGCACAGTCAATGCAAATAAAAGATTGTTTATTTTGAACAACTTTGGGTAGTATTTTTATAGATGATGTCTAACTCTCAGATGTAGTACTTGATTTGATGAAAGAAGTAGGTGTAATAATTAAAGTAATTAATTTGTCTATTAATGAGGCTGTACTTAGAATTTTTATCTAATTTTTCATGGTAGCAAATAATTTGTCAGTTTAAAGCAGATGTACTGAGGGCTTTGTTCATTCAGGAACAGTTTCCAGCATGAATGGTAATCTCATTTTTGATGAATGTTTAAAGTGTGCACTTATAAGGGACTATTAGGGGGGTTTTAAACACTTATTAGGGATAAAAGCACTCCAGTATAAAGCACTGAATAGTGAAGAGTTGAATAGCTCTTGTCTATTTCTCTAGGGTGCTTTGCTATCTTAAGAAGTGAGATGAACCATGCTACCATTGCATTGCTTTTGGGATGCTACGGAAGTGAGCCTGGCAAAAGGAGCAGTGGCAAAAAGACTGCACATTTATGTCACATGTATAGTATATTGCAGGTCTAGGGTTAGATTAGAATTAGGGTCTATTAAATTCAAACTTAATTGAATCTCATAAATCTTCAATATTAATTCAATTATATTTCAATATTTTGGGCGGCACGGTGGCGCAGTGGTTAGCACGTCCACCTCACAGCAAGAAGGTCCTGGGTTCGATTTCCAGCTCGAGCGTTTCTGTGTGGAGTTTGCATGTTCTCCTCGTGCTTGCATGGGTTTCCTCCCACAGCCCAAAAACATGCACAGTAGGCTAATTGGCTGTTCCAAATCACCCCTAGGTGTGAGTGTGAGTGTGAATAGTTGTGTGACTGATGGCCCTGCGATGGCCTGGCGAGCTGTCCAGGGTGTACCCTGCCCTCGCCCAGAGTCGGCTGAGATGGGCGCGAGCCTCCCCGCGACCCTAAGGAATGAATATTTTAATATTTGTAACTGCCTGTACTGTAAGGATGGGAAGTAAAGGTGAAGTACTCCTCTTTTTGGCACATTTAGAAAAACTACTTTGCCAACTGGAACTGTTCCTCGACAGTACACCAATCCTTATGGGTAAAAAGTCCTATTTTAACTACTTCCTTTTGTCAAGTGTGTATTGTAAGACAGGCCAAGTGTGCGAAACTGAGAGGGATAAATGTAAGTGTGTGAGAGCACTGGAGACGACAGTGACCAGACTTAACGCAAGTTTAATGGCAAAGCTTTAAACTGAGCTACTCTGCACCCTGAGGCTGATGATTTGGCATTCTTATTGCGATAGTGTTTTTCTGGCCGGATGGTATTCTAATGACAGAGCAGAGCAAAGGCCTGAAAAGGTCAGAGTTAGTACAAGCTCAATCTGGAGTACTGTCTCCATTCTCCCACTAATTAAATGTCAGCATCATGCCCAAGAGTAGACAGCAGAGGGGAGAAAACCTCACTCGAAATGTCACTCCTCTTTCGGCGAGCCTGTTTCCCTCGATGACAGCCAGAGGTGCAGGGGAGTAATCCTTGCAGATGGGAATGACAGGTTCCTTCATTTCATGGAAATTAATGAGTTGTTCTACCAGTCTGAGTCAGAAACAACTTTTAATTGCCTACATTTTGCACTAAAAATGGTATGTGGACAAATATCAGCGCTATCTGAACTAATGGCCATGCTTGATTTATCATCATCCATATCTGCGCCACGTTTTCAGGCCTATTATACTGTATTTCCAAAAGACATATTGAAAACATTTCCTTTTATGTGGAGGAAGCTTGTGAATAATTCATGATGACCCACTTTCCTCCCCATTAGCTTGATATAGTGCTCGAGCTCAATAGCAGACAGTCGATGACAGGTCCTGGAGGTGTGGGAGTTTGCTTTCGAAATAGACTTCTCTCACTTTTTCATTTTTCCCCCTCTTTTTTTTCTAGGAAACCATGGAACATGGCGGTGAGGGTTGGCAAGTGAAAAAAAGGGTGGTCTGTGTGTGTGTGTTGTGTCTAGGTATCGTTATAAGGCCTCTGTCTCAGGGGTCAGCACTTGCTGTCTGGTATTGGCTATTACGGGATGAAAGTGTATCCCAAACAGGGGTGGCAGGGAGCAGCAGCCGAGTGAAACAGGTTACATTTACATGAATTTAGAGGCACCCTGAAGAGAATGTTTAGAAACCAGGCATGAATTACAATGAACTGAGTGGCATATCAGGTGATAAGTGGTGGCTTCAGACAGGCTCGATTTGAAAAATAACATGGGATCTGAGAAAATGAATGGCGCACATGCAGGAAAGCGATGGATAAATTGCAGTGCTCAAGGGAAAGAGGAGAGCAATATAAGCAGGTAAGTCTGTAAGTCAAACAGATTATTCTTGAACCATGTGGAGATGCAGAGAGGATTTGGTATAACACTTGTTCATGGTGATGCAGCACACCTGCATAAGCCATGACAATTGACATAAACATACAGAAACACGTAGGAGGACATAACAACCAGTCAAGTGTCATAAACCGGCGAGCTGTTCAGGGAGTATCCTGCGTTTCACCCAGAGTTTTGTCTCCAGCTTCCCTGAGACCTTTAAACTGGATAAACAGTACAGCTAATTAATTAAGTAATTAATTAATTATACTTGAGACTGCATTTTGTGGCCCGCCATTTATTTCTCACACACTCACTTATTTGCTGAACCGCTTAATCCTACATTGCAGGTGCTACACACATCAGTACTAACAATGCTAGTCTTACAGCATGACAATCCCTAATAGACAGCGATATTACTAAATGTGCACAAAAACACTTGCTCATTTGCTGAACTGCTTAATCTTATTAGGGCCAGGGGTAGACTGAAGGCTATCTCAGTCAACACTGGGCAAAGTTGGGGTGCACCCTGAACTCACAAAGACCATCACAGGGCCAACACACACAACCATTCCCACATCTACACCTTGGGGCAATTTGGAGCAGCTAATTAGCATAATGGGCATGTCTGTTGATAGTGGGAGGAAACTAAAGTACCTGGTGGAACCCCATGCAAGCACGGGGAGAAAATGCAAACTCCACACAGAAACCCACTCAAACCCAGCACCTTCAAAAAGTCCTTTGATGGGATTCATAACCTGGTTATTCAGTTACAACTGACTACCTTTTAGGGCAGTATAATGTTGCTGAGCCTTGACCTGACCAACCAGAGCAACAATTGCATGGTAATTATGCACTGGAATCAAGGCTCAAGGTGGTCCAATAAAATATTAGTACGGGACTTTTGTTTTCTCCCTCGCCGGGCAGTGTAGATTTATATGTACAAACAGAGCTGCTACTTTACGGTGTAGCAGTAGAGTTATGATTATTTTGTCTGGACCTTAAGTAAAGACTGTCACTGTTAAAACCTTCTCCATGCAACAGTAGTATCTGCTTATTGAGTCTGAAGTTATTTTCCATAGCCAAATGCCCAAAGCAGATTGGATATTGCATAAAAACAGCATTTTTTTGGGACTTCACTGCAAAATGTTGAAAAGATAATGCTTGGCCCTCGAAATACGGTTGTTAGAACATGGCTTAACAATAGGATTTACACCCATCAACCATAACATTCAAAAACTTCAAAAGATTTTCACCACTGACAGTGAAGTGAATCACATTGATTATCTTGTTACAGTGACACCTGCCAAGAAGTGGGATGTATTAGGCAGAAAGTGAACAGACAGTTCTTGATGTGGATGTAATGAAAGGTTGGAACGATCTGAGTGACTTTGAAAAGAGTGTGTCTGATCTGTCTGATTCCCACGGAAGAGCTAGCTGTAACACAAAATGATAAAACTGTTAATGCTGCCTGTGATTGAAAGCAGTCAGAACACACAGTGCATTATAGCTTTCCATGTATGGGACCGTCAAGCTGCTGACCAGTTAGGTGGTGAGAATGTTATGGCTGATCAGTGTATATTATATTATGTGTTTTGATGAAGCAAAGCGCAAGTAGGGGGGACTGGGAATCATCACTGTAGTATAATCACATTTGCAGTAATATTAAGGGGTCAACAAGGAAACATGCATGTGGGAATCATGGCTTATATATATGGACATGAAGCATCATAAGACTTTGTAAATGAAATTCAAAAACAGTAGGCAGAAAAAGAGAATCCAATGTGTAGACAAAAAAAAAAAAGAAGAAAAACACTTGGTAAAACAAAAGCAAACGCAGAACAAATAAGGGCTCATGTAAAAATGGTGAAGAAGAGAGCAGGTTGCTTTAAGAAAGAGTTGAAATTTTTTTGACTTTACAGAAAGGTGTCAGTGTCATCATTATCACTTCTTTTCAGGCAACCAATCATAAAGCGTTAATGGGGTGATATGCTGTCAGCATGTTATTGTCATAGAAACAAACCTGACACGTAGGGCAGGATGAAGTACACCCTAGCACCATACCAGCACTTTTCTGCCAAAAAAAAAAAAGAAAGAAAAAAAAATCTGTGTGGACATGTACCCTAACAAGTGTAAGCTGCACTCAGTGTCATACACTGACAAAGGGAATTCCTGACACATGATTTTACCACCAGGTTCTGAGTAGAGGAGACACTGCAGAGAATTTGTAACATTTGTTACATTTCTCCAATTTAAACCTCCCTTGGCAGGTTACTTGTTGTGTATCACAGAAATATAAAGTATATTTTGTGTTAAATTATCTATGTAAAAATTAATGGAATTAATAAATGATTTTTGTAGTATAAAGGTAACCTTTGACCTCTGTATTGATTTCATATGACATGCACTGTAGTTAAACAGCAATGCATGGCATTACATCCTCTCTTGAAATATGAATAATGTACAGTTTTAAAGAAATTTTATATATATATATATATATATATATTAAACTCTGTTTATAATTGTACTACATCACATTACATTTTAATTCTAAGTCTGAGATCTTATACAGTAATCTAGAACCTGGAGTCATGACAATTTGATATAAATCCATGTAGAAGAACTTGACATCAAAACCAAAGACAACTTTTAATGCTAGAGGATAATTAATTTACTGCATTAGACCTTTTAAAATGTTCTTGTAGGTTTGTGTCTGTTGCTGTATAATATAAATAGAAATACCATTACAATGTATTAAAATTCGAAATCTAATAAGAGTCTAGTACAATATAATGCCAGGATGCTTATTGAAAAGCCAAACTGTACTTAGTATATACAACAGGAAGGGTGCAATTTTATTGATTTGTTATCTCCTGATAGTAAAGATTAGTATATACTACATGAGAACTGTGCGATAGGATTGGTTCACTATTCAGGGGGATAGTAGACATTAGTATATAATATATGGGAACTGTGTGATCTGATTGGTTTGTTATTTTGAGGAAGAACAGGCATTATCCTGAGTAGATAATGCTTGAGTTAAAATGGCTGATACACGCATGGTTTGTCATGGTTACTGGTTACAGGCAGTATCATTGCCAAGCTTTAAAAAAGGGAAAATAAGGTAAATAATTAATTATCCACCCTACCACCCTACAAACCTTAAAAATGTAAAACTGAACCACTAAACGTGCTCTAAAAGTTAGATTACTGAAATGTTTTAAATGGTGGTCAGGGTATTCTATTAATCCCGGCAGTTTCATGAAGAAATGATGTACCTCAGATTTGTTCTTTTGGAATTAGGAACAGAGACATGATGTACGGCTTCGCGTTCTAAAAATACATGCTCATAAAATGAGAATTTATCTTCGGAGTAATCTAAAATGTGTTTTGAAATATTAAACACATTTGAAAAATTCATGTACTGTATGCCAGGCTAATCTCAGATAGAGTAATCTCAGCTCTTCATTCCAGGCCTAATGTTCCACTATAAATATTTCAGTGCAGATGAAATTAATCTCAGTGCTATTATTAGATTAACTGGGTTTCTTTTTGTGTGGCATAAAATCAATCAAATTCACATGACTTTTATATCCAAGAACCGACATTTCCATGTTCTCTTCTCAGCTCCTGCTGTCAGCTTTCTCTGATTTGAAATTATTTTGTCAAGTACAAATGAATAAACGGGGCAGCCATGACATAACGGTTAGAGAAGCAAGTTTGCAACCGAAAGGTTGCTTTTCTGATTCCCGGACTGGCAGGAGTAAATGTGTGGTGATGGTTGGCCCTCCCCTTTTTCCACCTTCATGGCTGAAGTGCCCTTGAGCAAGGCACCTAAACTGCCCAACTCAGCTGACTCTGGGCGAGTTCCCCACACCATCGCAGGGCAGAAACTCTGACGGCTATGCAACCTACTCTTGATGGTTCTTTTACATGCCTCTCACCACAGACAGTGAGAGACATGCCGGCCTTTGATCACCCAGTTAGCTGCACTGGGGGGACAGCAGTGACAACCCACTGATAGTGGGGCTTTAACCCCTAACCTTGGTATCAGCAATCCAGCACCCTACCACTGTTTATCATTTTATCCATGAATTAATCTGTGCCCTAAATCAGCAGTGACTCCAATTAAGATGCTGTCTACTCAGATATTCTCAGTGCAAAAAAAAAAAAAACTTTAAAGATATAACTAGTAATCATCATCTTTCTTATTCTTCTTCTTCTTCTTCTTCTTCTTCTTCTATTGGCTACTTTCCTTAGTGGTTGCCATGTTTGTTTTGGCATAGGTTTTACACTGAATTTCATTTCTGGTGCAATCGTCCTCAATTACCCAGGCTCGCAGCCGGCTTTGAGAGCACACTGTCTTATGTGACAAATGATTGGGGTGCATTTACCTGTAATATTGCCTTAAATATCATTCTATAGATTTCTCCACAAAATTATTCCTGTAGCCCAAAACATACAGCTCAGCATGAGGTACTGTGGTTAAATCACTATGGTTAAACTTTCTGTGGTGCTGAACTTAAAACTGTTCACTGATGTATGATTCATGCAAAAAAGTTGAAATGTACAAACATCAGAATTGAGCATTAGTGGTGACACGGTGGCATAGTGGTCAGCATGTCTGCCTCACAAGAAGGGTTCAAAAAGGGTTCCAGGCTCAACAAGGGTGCTTCTGTGTGGAGTTTGCGTGAGTTTCCCCGGGGTTCTCCAGTTTCCTCACACAGTCCAAAGACATGCACATTAGGATAATTGATTGTTCAGATTGCCTCTTGGTGTGAGCGTGAATGGTGTGTGTGCGTGTGTGTGTGTGTGTGTTGGCCCTGCAATTGACTGGCAAGCTGTTCAGTGTGTACCCCCTCTTCAACCACAGTTGGCTGAGATAGGCTCCAGCCTATCTGTATTTGTGAATCATGGACATGTCTGTACAGAATACAGTTTACAGTTTTGGTCTGATCTCTTCACGAACCAAGATTATGGTACGGAAATCCAATAGAATGGTTTATTTGTAGCTTTTTGAGTAACTGCGCAGATAAGCATGAACCTGTTGGCATTAATCCTGAGCTATTCCTACAACTTCTTTTCTCCTGAGTGAGTCGATCATGTCTAAGCCCTCAGATAGGATAGAAAATCTTCACTTCTCAACATCTTCCTGACAAAATGAACAGAAAAACTCCTGAAGCATTCATCTGCCTTTTTTTTTTTTTTTTTTAGCAGCAGTTAGCTGATGGAAGCAGAGATAAGACACTGATCGTTACGACATCCTTTCAGTCCCAAAGCTCTGTTTCCGTCTCCAGCTAGCTGACTGTAATGTCGCTTGTTTTTTTTCTCAGCTGAACTGAAGCTAGCTTGTTACAGAGAGGTCTCAGAAAAAATTATCCTGTGGTTAATGTAAGCAGAATGTGTCGTCTCATTAGTAGAGGTTTGTAAACTGCACGGTAAATTCTTTTAAACTCTGTTTATGTAAATGGTGCTGGGAGACGGCTCACGCGCGGCGGTGTTTCTTGCCCGACTGCCAGTGAGATAATTGCAATGTGTCTCTTTTTCTCCATTTCTCAGCCTCCACTCAGAGCTGTGAGATAGAGAGATTTGTCTCCAAGAACACTCTCCTTAACTCCCCCTACTCTCGCTTCCCAATGGTGGGCTGTGTGTGTGTGTGTGTTTATGTGTGTGTGTGTGTGTGTGTGTGTGTAAGAGAGAGAGAGAGAGAGAGGTGGTATGAGATTCACTGTCAGTGAGTGCTGTCCACCCACCACCCAGTTGTTGTAGTGGATGTGATAAAGAACTGCTTGCTTGCTCTCCCCTCCACAACCCTCTCTTGTGCGCTCTCTTCACACACACAGAGAATCTGCACTTCAACACTCTTTTATCCATGAAATTTATACAGCCATACACTGCATCTCTCCCCAACATGCACACTCACACACACACACACACACACATACACACACACACACACACACACACACAAGTGTTGTGATTAATATGGAATCTGGCAATGTGGCTGAAACACTGAGTAGCAGTTGCAGCAATCTCTTTGGGAACAAGAACACATAATTAAGCAATCTGATTAGCAGAATTCCTCGCTCCGTTCTCTGTGGCCTCGTTATCCTTGTAGTCATGTCTCCTTAGGCTTGTCCTCTGTTTTTATTCAATCACCACATCTGAGTATTCATGTCACTCTGGACTGCAATTATTATTTTCCCGGCCCACCTTAAAGCTCCTGGATTCGGGTCCCGGACTCAGCGAGGGTGTGTCTGTGTGGAGTTTGCATGTTCTCCCAATACTTGTGTGGGTTTCCTCTGGGTGCTCTGGTTTTCTCCGACAGTCCAATGACAAGCACATTAGGCTAATTGGATATTCTTGGTTGCCTCTAGATGAGTAAATTTTGTGTGTGTGTGTGTGTGTGTGTGTGTGTGTGTGTGTGTGTGTGTGTGTGTGTGTGTGTGTGTGTTTTAACCCTGCAATGGTCTGGTGAGTTGTTCAGGCTGTACCCCATCTTCGCCCAGAGTTGGCAGAGATGGGCTCCAGCCTCCCCATGACTCTAATAAAGGATACAGCAGTTTGAAAAATGAAATCAAAATAGAAAATATTAAGTGTGGGTGAGTTCAAGGTTGCTGTGTAGTGTAGTTGTGTAACTTGGTCACTTGACTGAATCACTAGGTATTACACAGTCACAGGTCCAAGCCACCCTAATTATAGTAACACTGACATTATAGTAGGTCCTAGAATCCTATAATTTCACAAGATTCTGCCTAGTTATTAAATTTATAATTTTGTTGCCTCACCTTTTTTGCAATGTTCCACAATTTCCAGATGTGTATGAAAGCATAAAAATTGACTGTGCTTGAGTGTAACTCGACTACATAAATGTACACCTAGCATATTGCTTTTTTAATTTGATTTTAATTTTTTTTTTTTTTTTATGAAAGTGCTGTGCATTCAGTTTGAATGTGTCCCTGGTTATTGGAAACATGGCTACTCAGATCAAGATATTCCTCATTCTGATGGTGTATGTGAATAATTACTGAAGCTTTTAACCTGCATCTGGATGATTTTATGCATTGTGCTGCCCCCGCTTGGTTGGCTAATTGGATAATTGCATGAATGAGCAGATGTACAGGTGTTCATAAAGTGGTCAGTGAGAGTATATCAACATGCTAGTTGTTCCATCTTTAATCTGGATTAGCGAGATAAGCTGTTATTGTAAGATTTTGATGAGAACTACCCAACAACATAAGCACTCAGTTACCTGTCTAAAACAAATGAAATATACTGAATTTTATTCAGGAAGTTCTATAAATAGATTGAATTGGTTTCCTCATTTATGCTTGAAAATGCTAAACTACAGCAAAAATTGCAGTCCAAAATGACTTAGAACTACCTGTGTGTGTGTGTTTGTGTGTGTTTGTGTTTGTGTGTGTGTTTGTGTGTATGTTTTATTAATTACCTCCAAATCTCATATTAAAACTAATAAGGTGCATAAGATCAAGGCAATGCTAAAACCCCACCAACAAAAACTTAGAATGGAAAAAAATTCCAAAATAATCAAGCATTAAAAAACCCTAAACTTAACAGGGCAGAGGGCTTAAATTTTTTTAATGCCTTGCCTAATTTTTTATTTCATTATTTTATACAGTGCTTGTCTATTTTGGATTTTTAGTTAGATTTGGTGTCAAGTTCAACAAGGTACTATTTTTGGAGGTAAGGTATAAATAATATGATAGCAAAATACACTAAATGCTAATAATACATTAAAAGGTAACAGACTTTTCAAATGAATACGTGTGTTCAGGAGTAATTTTCGGTTTGATTGTGTTTTCAGTTCCTTCCACCCACCCACGAAAGTGTAATTCACAAAGAAATAGTGAAGATGTGTAGTTTTCTTTCAACTAAAGAGAACTCATTGTACAGTAAGAGTAGGTGAAGTTGATAGGGGCATGGTGATGGAGCCAGTGGTCTGAGTGCTGAGGAAGGAAAAGGGAATGCATCCAAAATTGACCCAGGCACTGAGCCAGTTGGAGAGTGTAGAAAGGAAACAGGAATAATGTGGGTGTGTCTTTTGTACACAATACAATTTTGTAATTTTGCATACAATTACTTTTGGCAATTGCATTAAGGATCTTAATGGTAAGCAGAGAATTTGGCTTCAGTCCAGTCATTTTAAGCCATGAAAGTTTGAGTTACACTTTATTTGAAATTTATTACACATTCATATATTTTGCATATTTATATTTTCAAATAAATGCTGAAGGATTCATAAAAGACTTGAACAAAACTTGAGATGAATTAAGCGGGTTTTTTGAGTCTTTAAACGAAAAAGAAAGAAAGAAGGACTTTATATCTTTAAAGTGTTTGTTTTATTCACAACACATTAAAGGAGCAGTGAGCTCTTTAATGAAATAAGTACTGCATTCCCTCAGTGCATAAAACAGTGTTATAAATGCAGACAGTGTAATAAATATTCAGTGAACATCACACATTTATGTGTTTTTTTCTTTTCCTCCCTCAATCTGATTCACAATTTAGTCATGTTTTAAAAGAAAGCTAACAGCTATAATGGCTAACATGCTTCCTCTGAGCCATGTAACACCAACCAACATCACCCTTTCAGACTGCTACATGTATCACAGGACAGTGAAGCCTACTGTGAGGAATGTGCTGTTTGCCCTCTTCCTCATACATGATCTCAAAGAAGCCCATTATTTGCTAATGACGGTCTGTTTTGCTGTCTTAGCTGACTGCGACTGTCAGAATTCAAACGGGTTTTTTTCTGCACATACATTTTTAGTACGAGCCTTGTTATAAGAAGAAAAGAGTAGGTCAAGTTCACTTACCCATGGTTAAATACAATTTCAAACTAATGATTGAGTTGGCAAAGATTTACATGATTAATACAATTCAATTCACTGAAAACATTTTACAAGTGGCACATAATAAATGATAACAAAATACAGTGAATATATTTCCAAAAATAACCTGATTTATTCACAAATAAATAAATAAAAGAAAATGAATACATTTTTAATTACAATATTTTATATTACATTAGTAATATAAAATAGTACAATAGTACATTACAATATACATAATTTAACTACAGCTATATAAAAATAATAAATAATAATGATGATGATGATGGAGGCAGTGGTGGCCTAGTGGTAAGGTGCTGGATTACTGATCCCAGTGTCGGGGGTTCAAGCCCCACTATCAACGGGTTGTCACTGCTGTCCCCCCAGTGCAGCTAACTGGATTATCAAATGCTGGCCATGTCTCTCACTGTCTATGGTGAGAGGCA
>JAOUQZ010000012.1:14607277-14624680 GCA_028564935.1 Neosilurus hyrtlii
AGATAGATAGATAGATAGATAGATAGATAGATAGATAGATAGATAGATAGATGGATGGATGGATGGATGGATGGATGTATAGATGGATGGACAGATGTATAGATGTATAGATAGATAGATAGATAGATAGATAGATAGATAGATAGATAGATAGATGGACGGACAGAGAGACAGTTATTTTTTCCCACATACAATATATTTAGCTCTACTTCGACGTATCGAGCACTGTTCTACGGAAAATCCACTCAAGATTTTAAATATATATATAAGGTGCAATTTAAAGGAAAATAGAAATAAAATTACATATAAATATAATTAGAAATATGGAAATATAAAAATTTAAAATGAAATACTCGGAAGAGAGTGATGGAGTAAGTATCGGTGTCAGGGGTCCATGAATCTCAAGATGATAACAGAACTGAATTCATATGCAGAAAAATTGGGTTTGTGGTTACGATCTGATTTCTGCTCTCTTCAAAGTACTGCAGTGATCACAGTCATGTTTTTTTTCCCCTGTGCTACGTGACTTCTTTGAAAGCAAACAGTGATGGATGGTGTCTGGAGAGAAACAGGTGTTTTACAATTCCACATGGGCATCTGGGTGACAGAAGACAACAACTTGACATCCCTCTTGATCATTTTCTCTCTGTCTCTTTCTGTGTGTGTGTGTGTGTGTGTGTGTGTGTGTGTCTTGGTTGACGTAGTTTGCATTCATTAAAAAGCACACCATTTTGTGTCAGTAATAATACATGCTGATGTTTCAGAGCTTGTAGATGTTTAGTGTGTTACAGAGAAATAGAAATAAGACAACAACAGAAAACACTACAGGAATAAAATCTGTCATTAGGTAAAAACAAAAGCCTAAAGAAAGTAAGTAAATTACATGAAGGGGCAGCACAGTGGCACAGTGGTTATCATGTTCGCCTCACAGCAAGTAGGTCCCAGGTTCGATTCCCGGGCTCGGAGCATTTCTTTGTAGAGTTTGCATGTTCTGCCCGTGCTTGTGTGGGTTTCTTCTGGGGACTCCGGTTTTCTCCTAAAGTCCAAAAACATGCACGGTAGGCTGATTGGTGATTACAAATTGCCCCTAGTGTGAGTGTGAATGGTTGTATGTCTTTCGGCCCTGCAGTGGCCAGGTGAGCTGTTCAGAGTGTACCCTGCCCTCGCCCAGAGTCGGCTGAGATGGGCGCCAGCCTCCCTGCGACCTAATTAGAATTAAGCGGCTTAGAAAATGAATCAATTCTATGAAATTATTGTAAATATTGTTATATAGGTAGATCTGCTGCATTTGTACTGTAAATATATATTTAGTAGCATTAGATAAAGCTCGACTGATATTATGGGGTTCAATAAGGCATGATGGATTCATGGGTCTCACTGTTGTCTCAGGCTTTTTTTCTTTTCCAGATGTTTCTGAGTGTGGCAGTGGTGGCTTGGTGGTTAAAGTACTGGCTTACTGATCTCAAGGTCGGGGTTCACGCCCCTCTATCACCGTGTTGTCACTGTTGTCCCTCCAGTGCAGCTGACTGGATTTTTAAAGACAGCTATGTCTCTCACTGTTTGTGGTGAGAGGCAAGTAAAAGAACCATTGCTGTTGTTTATAAAGAGCGTAAGCGTGTTTCTGCCCTGCGATGGCTAGGGTGTACCCTGCCCTCACCCAGAGTCAGCTGAGATGGGTGCCAGCCTCCCCACGACCCTAATTAGGATTAAGTGATTCAGAAAATGAATGAATGAATGAATGTTTTTGACTCACAGGAGTGGAAGGTAATGTGAAGCTGATCTGCTTTAGTGCTCAAGGTGTTCCCACAGGAGAGCATAATTATTTGACTAATTATGTCCTTCCTTATAGTGGTTAGCACATCCGCCTCACAGCAAAAGGTCCTGGGTTTGATTCCCAGCTCGAGGTGTTTCTGTGTGGAGTTTGCATGTTCACCCCGTGCTTGTGTGGGTTTCCTCCAGGTACTCTGGTTTCCCACAGTCCAAAGACATGCACAGTAGGCTAATTGTCTGTTTCAAATCACCCCTAGGTGTGAGTGGTAGCGAGAATGGTAGTGTGAGTGTTGGCCCCGTGATGCCCTCGCCCAGAGTCGGCTGAGATGGGCGCCAGCCTCCCCACAACCCCTAATTAGGATTAAGCGGCTTAGAAAATGAATGATAAGTGAATGAATTATATCCTTCCTTACACCTAAAACCAAATTAGTCATTTTGTTGTGATCCCAATAATAATCAAGGTGAATCTATTCTATTCTAGAGACTTTTTTTCTTTTAATTTATCAGTTTCTGAAATACTCGAATTATTCTGGCACCAGTAAGCAGTTACAGTGACTGCGATCTCATGTTTTCCCATTCTGATGTTTCCTGTCAATATTATTTTCAGTTCTTAACCTGTATCTGCATTATTTTATGCACTGCACTTGGATAATTGCATGAAAGGTTCATGATGGTCAAAAATTCGAAACCAAACAGGGGCTCTTTTTAAATGGAGTATGCATGTTCTCCCCAAGTTTGTGTGGGTTTTCTCCGTAGTTTTCTCCAACAGTCCAAAAACATGCACATCAGATCAACTGGCAACTTTAAATATTGTTTGTTTCTGTTTTAGCCCTACGATAAATTGGCGAAGTGTTCACGGTGTAAACCGACTCTTGGCGCGGTCAACTGGGATCGTCTCCAGCATTCCCCGCAACCCTTTTGGACAATCAGAATGGAGATCATTAAATGTAAAGTTACAAATAAAATGTACATCAAAAAATTCTGGTCAGTCTTTTTTTCCCGAAGGCTGCACATCTGCACTGGATTTGACATTTCATGCAGTGCTTTACAGTCTTGCATCTGCCAAAATCAAGTGGTTATTAAAGATGAATGTATGATTGATCAGGCTGCATGTTTCATGTTTTCTTGTGCCGAAAGGACAGTTTGTACTGCAAAACCTAATAAAATGGAAAAAAAGTGGCTATTGAGTAAAAAAACATATAAAAATATAATATTTTTCATTGTATAATTTGTACTAACGTAACCATAACGTCACATATGAAATATTTTTTGGACTCGTTTTCCAAACCGCTTAATGCTAGTAGGGTTGCTGGAGTCTATCTCAGATGACTCTGGGCAAAAATGGGATACACCCTGAACAGCTCGTTCAGACCATTACAGAGACAACACACACAACCTCATTTACAACTATGGGCAATTTAAAACAGCCAATTAGCCTAATGTGCATGTCTTTGGGGTCTGGGAGGAAACCCACGCAAGCACGGGGAGAACATGCAAATTCCACACAGAAACGCCCTCGCCGAGTCTAAGACTCGAACCCAGGGCCTTCTCGCTGTGAGGCGGAATTGCTAACCACTACATCACCGTGCCGCCAGTTTTGGACATTTATAATAAAACATAAACCAGCTTTTTACATGAAATAGTAATAATTAATACTACAGACGAGTGGTATTATTTATATAGACAGTAGACAACACAGTGCTGATCTCGAGAACCAAATTAGTTATGGATAAAATTATATATGATGTTAAAGTGCAGTACTCAGGCATCTCTGTAAACTGTGTTTTGACTCCACAGACAGTGTAAAGACCATTTATTCACTGTATTTGCTTCCTCGTACTTGTTTATACTGTCTGTGATAAGGAGCAATGACATAAAAAGAGCATGGCTTTAATACAAAAAAAAAATCAAGCTTGTACATTTGACGTTGTTGTTTTTTTTTTTTGTTTCTTTCTGCAGATTTAAGTTCTTGCCACTTCTCTTTCGCTTTCGTTTGGCATTTACAATGTGAAATGTTATCAGGCTGTCAGCATGTCAGCGGCGCTACGGCTTTCTAGTGCGCCTTTCTAGGCGAGGTGCATTTGATTAATACGCTGCCATCACAAGCTAGTACCTAGCTGTCACACCAGCTATTCATGCCCAACCTCCCCCCAGACATGACGCACAGGAGGGATGGTGGGGGGGTAATACCTTATCTCATAACGCAACTGTAGCTGAGCATGAAAGAATGCTCTAAAGGTTGCTTGACTGCAGGTGTTTCAATTAAAGTGCAGATTTTCATTTCACTCACCAAATGCACAGTGACCTTAAAATGTACTTCCTACACTTGACATGTAATATAGGGATTATTTATTGTTTGGTTCTTTATGTGGTAATTTAAACCGGATATTTTAATTATATTCAAATGTAATGAGATTATATAGTGAAAATGCGTGGTGCTCTATAATTACAAACATCAGTTACAACAAAATGCTTATTCACATAGGGCATTAAAGGGCATTTATTGCAAGCGCTGTTAAATTATCGTTTTTGAACTAGTCATTAATTTCTATGGCTTGAACGGTAGTTCTGGCTGCAAGGCAAATCCCAGGTTTATAATAAATGTATTTTTAAAAATGAGCAATAAGACATGTTGATATGGTGAGGGTTTCGGGAAGGAGATTAACCCTTTTTGGAAGGAGTCTCCAGTGTCAGCAGTTTATAACAGTCCGTAATGAAGCTGCCACCTTTAGTTTTCCATGAAAGTCTTTAGGAAGAAAAGTTTGTGATTGTGCTCCTGGGATGGCCTGGTGAGCTGTCCAGGTTGTACCCCGCCCTCACCCAGAGTCAGCCGAGATGGGCACCAGACTCCCTGCGTCCCTAATTAGGATTAAGTGGCTTAGAAAATGAATGAATGAATGAGTTTGTGATTGCAACGACATATTTAGTACATTTTCCCTGCTGACTTTTTAGGAAATGCTAAATATTTATTAGCAAAATACGTAAATACATGAGATATGAAATATACCCTCATTAAGCGGCAGGAAGTGATTCAAGTCAATCCATTGAAAAGTGCACCGAAATTGATTTCCTTGACTACATTTGAGTGTATTTAAAATGAAACGGTTTGACTTCCTATAATAGCTCAAAAGAACAACGGTAGCACAAACACAAGTACATAATGAAGTATGAAGCCAGTTTCTCGGCTTGTCTTTTTTTATTTCATGCTTCCCTCACCCTTGGCCAGCTCAATACTTTCTGACAACTGACCTTTGCGGATGGAAATTAAAAAGTTTATATGTCGTCTGCACACTCTAATGATGAGCTTTGCCCTTTTCCCTGTCAATAATCCACACGCTGTAACACCTGACACGAGTTGTATTGGTGTAAAGTACAGATATGGGGAGAAAGACTGGAAAATGGAATGCAGTCATTTACTGCATACAGATTTCTTGTGTTTCTACAATTTAATAATATCTGATCTCATAGTTTTAAAGTGGTTTCAGGTAATTAGTTCAGCATATATTAAATTCTTTGCTAAAATTTTTAAACCAGAGGTTCTCCAATTGAGGGTGAAGGGCCAACTGTGACTTAAATAATTTATATTGTTAAATATGTTTACAGTTGCCCTGTGATGGCCTGGTGAGCTGTCCAGGGTGTACTCTGCGCTCGCCCGGAGTTGGCTGAGATGGGCGCCAGCCTCCCCGCGACCCTAATTAGGATTAATCGGTTCAGAAAATGAATGAATGAATGAATGTTTACAGTTAAACATGGGTCAACCAATCACATTTCATGACCATTCTGCACCAACTTGTGTTGCCCCTTATGACCTCTTTTCTACATAAAGCTCCTTATGTTGGTAAATTGATGCTAGTTTGGGAACTTTTCTAATAGCACAACCAAATGATAACTGTAGAACCTCATACGGCTCCCGTTCAGAGTTTTTTTTTTTTTTTTTTTTTAAAGAATGTCCTATCATCCAGGCCAACCCAACAAATATACTAACCCACATTATAAAAAACTTGGGATATTTATTCTTATTGCTAAATGCAATAAAAAAACAAAATATGTGATTTAATGACTTACTTGAACTTTTATTTAACTCTATTTAAAATTTTTATATTGAAAATAAAGTTGTATAAAATCTATAGTGCATGCCATTTTACTGTAAACCAATTAAGGGAATTCTTGACAAGGCCATAAACGTCTGCTGAATTCTTGTGACCTTTAAGCTTTCGCGTGACACTGCCCAAGAAACCATCACATGGGCTCATGAGTACTATGAAAAAAAGGTGTCGTTTTGACATTTCTTATAACATGATGTGACTGTAAACCAAAAACAGAGGGTCACTGGTGGACATAATTTGTGCGTCATCTAATGAAAGCAGAAGCAGATTATTTCTATATCCAGCAGAAGATCCCTGTAAGTCAGTCCAATGTGACATGACAGTGTTAACATGACCTGTTTATGTATTTAAAATAAACATATGGTGTTTTGACCCTTGTCTTGATTTTACACTTTGGATATTTCCCTCACATGGATAATTTGTCAACCTCTGTGTTTGACCCTTGCTGTTCTTTTCACATTCACATCTACCTCTGGCTCTTATAAAGCACCCACACTTGAGACTCCTTCAAAAAGATATATAATTTTCACGTACATTTTATATAATTGTTACATACAGTTTTACTCCTGCTTAATGCCGTTCAAGTTCCTGTGTGATGTTTTAGCCTATATAGAATAATTAGCTTTATTCTGCTATAATAAGTCCATTAAGTAATGTTTTGTCAGGCTTATAGGGCCTTGGGCGAATACAATGCATGGCTGCTTGAGCTTACTAAAACTAAACCGAAACATTAAGTCATACAA
Organism: Neosilurus hyrtlii; assembly: GCA_028564935.1. Lineage (NCBI taxonomy): Eukaryota > Metazoa > Chordata > Actinopteri > Siluriformes > Plotosidae > Neosilurus > Neosilurus hyrtlii. The sequence goes on from JAOUQZ010000012.1 coordinate 14,613,897, forward strand.
ATGCCTTGAATGTCAACCGTGGCACTGATAAATAAAGGCGAGATGAATTGGGTGGTGTTTTTTGGGTGGAGGGAAAAAGTGATGTATGGCAGTTAATAGATCTTGTTCAGCATGTGGCTGCAGACAGGCTCCTCGCTGGACTTTGCACTCTAACATACCAGCTTGCATCCTTCCATTATACATCTTACTACAAAGCCCCGCAAAAGTGACTGTTCAATATGAAAAGCTCTTATTTCATTCCAGGCGGCTCTGTTGCACATAGATGTCGTCCAGAGGACGGGGATGTGCTTGGCCAGACTGAGTGGAAAATAACAGAATTCACGGCCCTCTGGTGTGTAATCCCTGGTGGGACTCTTTTGTTTGAGATGAGTGTTAAACGTGTGGGAGTATAGTCTTGCTAGAAGAGTAAGTGAGGGGAAATAAACATGGTCCAAGTGAGAAAGAAATTAAAATAACAGAATTATAGTAGATATCAAAGAGTTAAGTGTTCTCTTAACTCTCGTCAGGTTAGTGTTGAATTAGTGGAAGCAACCAAAACAGATGGTGCATAAAACTGACGAGTTTACTGGCTAGAATTTTGCAGTTTAAAGAGAACGAAGGCAGACATTTCTTTTTTAGTCAGGTTTATGTAAAATTAAACTGAAGCTAGAATTGGTTGCTGCTTCCTGTCACTTCAAAATAAAGCATCTCGTGAAAAGGCACTTCCTGTTAACATAGTCAAGAATATTGAACTGAATTGAGGCGAATTTTTTTCCTCTTACCATACTTTATTCATTCATTCATTCATTCATCTTCTGAACCGCTTATTCCTAATTAGGGTCGCAGGGAGGCTGGCACCCATCTCAGCCGACTCGGGGCGAGGGCGGGGTACACCCTGGACAGCTCGCCAGGTACCATACTTTAATGTAATTATATAATACAAATAGTGTGTTTATTTTTAGCATTTCCCTTTTAAACTAGCTAAACACCGTGAAATGCAAACATCGAATTGCAAATATTTAACTCTTGTAACCTACCAGAAGAGTGAGGATCGGAAATAAAGCAGCAAAGGGTAAAGCCACAGGGAAAATCAAAGAGTATTTAGAAGCGGAGTAGTGAAGGGGCAAAATACAGGTAGTCACGAGTGTGCTCACTACAACAGGGTTTAAATGAACATACAGAAAACTTGTGCACCAAATAAAGATTTATTCATATGAAAATAGCCTATTGTATGAAGATATATGATTTAAATACACATCTCATTATTGGCAATTCCATGCCATGTAGGCTGACTATTAATCTGAATAGCTATGTAACATATAAATAATACAGTAGTGTGCAGTGAAGATTATACATCACCACTTTTGTCTAAAAGGGCTCCTAAAAAATTACTTCTATATAATTTCAGGTGAAAATGTATTGAACAATGCTGTTGTAGGCAATGAGAACTAAAAAAATCATTCTGACAAGTATATTAAGGTAAAAGTGTGGCTAATAAACAAAATACTGAAAATACCAATTTTTCAAAAAAAATTGAAAGGTGTCGCAAATTTTATTTTTTGGACTTTTGTATAGCATGAATGAACTTCAAACCATATGGAATGGTTTAGCGAGTGAAGGAATTAAAAAATATGTGAACACTGTGGCTGAATGATTAAATGCTGTAATCAAACTAAATGGTGGCCACATTAAATAATGACTTTTTTCCTCAAAAAAGAGAGATATTTGTTATTAATATATACTGATGATTGGTTACTTATTCTCATCAATATGATCCGATATTACATGAAATTAATACTTGAATAGTACTTGCTTTCTGATTTATCATCATTTTGTTAAGTGTATAATCATCACTGCATCACTGTATTTTTTAATTTCTTTACTTGCTAAACCATTCCAAATAGTTTGAAGTTCATATGCAGACTAAGCAAAAAGACTATGCAAACTGGCTCCAGACCCCTCCAAGCGAGAGGAGCACCAACCAACTGCCCTATCTACTCACGTTATAAATCTGACCTGCACAGTTTGAGGAAAGGACAAAGTACCACTTTTTCAAACTGCTCCCGTGACCACAGTTTTAGTCACACACACATAAAATCTACATCACTGTGTTCACAATCTTGTCTGGTAGTATCATCATTTTTGAGGATAGGACTTGTGGTCTGGCCACAGGAGGCAGAAGTTTTTGAGGTGCACCTCAGCTGAATCTCAGTGGATTCAACAGTCAGAGCGAAAGGGCACGTAAGCCCTTTATTTAGTGTGTCTTAAAATATTCCACAAACTTCAAACATTTCAGGCTTCATTCAGCTTCAGCCATCCAGTTTAGGGTAAGCCTTTCAGCTTTCAGCATTCTCAATGCAATTTCTTCAGAAATTACATTCTCTAGTTTTATTTTTAAACTGTTTTATTTTATTTTATGTAGAAGCTCACTAGTTTATACCTGAATTGTTGGTTTGATATCTGTATACTGTTATTTTTACCATCATGTTTCCTTATATGAACTGATGTACTGATGTCCTTCAAATTGTAACCTTTGCAAACAGGTTAATGCAAACTACAAATGGATTTTTAGCATATTGCAACTTCAAAAATGTTACTATAAACTACCCTATATACATATATTCATGTGTACCTGGGGTGTTTTCTTTCATTTTACTTTAAATTGAGTTCACAGATAAGGTTGCCTGATTCTTAATTAATCAGTATATTATTGCAACCTGGTTGGTCAAAAAGTGTTGGTTCATTTTTTTATAATAGCTGTGACAGCAGTGGTATTGAATTTAAAGATTTATATTAACTCTAGTTGAAGTTCTATTATTATTTTTCATTATTGATACTGTACTAACATGGCAATGGTACTTGCACTTAAAACCATGAAAGTTTGTAATTCCCATTTTTTCCATTTCCCAAGTTCTCTGTAATAAGACATTTATTTTTGTCAGCTGGCAGTTTTTCACCTTCTTTTATATGAAATTCAAAAAATTTCCTACAAATTTTGCATGCGATTACAGATTAATTGCTTAGTTTAAATGGTAACTAAACACTTAATTATAAATGTATAGCTTTTTCAGACAGGCTACTGAAATGTATGTTTTCTAGGTGAACTATGGATGCATGTTGCTTCTGGTTTAATTCAAAATATTTTTTAGGAAAAAAGAAACAAAAAAAACTTTTTTTTGTTATAGCCCAAGGTGAAACTGCTGAACTGTAGCAGGAAAGACTGATATGCTTATTTTAAATTAAACCAATGAAGCACTTTTGTTGGGGATTAGGTTAATAATATTCATGACAAACTCTGTGTACCCATTTAGCCAGGCGCTTATCATAGTTTATTGCTCTCAATAGAATGTGTGTGTGTTAGGGAGGTGGAAGAGAGTGAATCCAGGTGAGGGTTAGCAAGGTAGCGTGCTTGAATTTTTTTCCCCCTTATGTTTTTGGTAGACAATTTATCTGTAACACATGTATACACCAGCGTTAGATGATGTATAGCCAGAACGCAAAACAGTCTGGTCTTGAGCCAGCTCACCTGTCATTAATGCCACAAAGAAAAGGATCATGACTTCCTGGAAATAATCATGAACTTGAGAAAATCAGACCAATAGGGGTACCACAATATCATAAACTGATCGAATAATAATAGCACATCTTAGAAACAAAGACCAGAATTACTTCTCCAAAGCATATGTGCCAAATACACAATATCAGGAACTAATGAATACTCAGTAGGAACAGATGAGTAATGTTGTCTTTAAGTCCTGTTAGAATTCTAATCATTACAATGTGAACACAACTGTACACAAAGAAGTGACACCAAAAAAATGGTGGTCTATAGTGGAATCACCCCACCTGCGGGGGTGCATGTTCATATTTTGTGTGCTTTGCAGCCTGAAATGAAGACTCACACACAAAAAAGTATTTTTCTAGCTGTATTTACTTAATGCAACTTACAACAGCTGAGAGAACATATAATAGTCATAGTTCAGGAAAATACAAAATAATAATCAATTATAATGTTTATTATTTAGATGGTTGAAGGATCACCCACCTCCTAAAAATACTTGGAAACTCAATCAGGTGTCTTTAATCACCTTCTTCATTGCACACAAAGCTAATTAGCTTCAGCCTGTGATCCCTGATAAACATAATAAATGAAATAGTTCAGCATAAATGAACTATTCTTAGAGCTCTGTAGTCTTTGAAAGTGTAACTGAAAGCAACCAGTTAACTATGGGTGACAAAGCACTGTCAAAAGATTTCAGGAATAAAGTTGTATACAGGCACAAATCAGGATAGATGCAGACATTTTCAAAGGCTTCATAAATCCCTAGGAGCACAGTAAATCTATTTCAAGCCTATGCAATTTTAAGTATATATGTGCCTGCAAATGATTTATGAACAAATCTGTTCATACACAGCTTAATGAAGTCCAGTCTGATATTAACATTTGAAGTACTTAATGTGAGGACAGCATGGTGATGTCGATGTTAGCATGTCTCCCTCACAGGCAAGAAAGTCCTAGCTTCAAGTCCCAGGCTCGGCAAGAGCATTTCTGTCCTGAGTTTGCATGTTCTCCCCATATTTGCATGAGTTTCTTCCAGATAATCTGGTTTTTAAGCTATACCCGGCCTTCATCCAGTGTTAGCTGGGATAGGCTCCAGCCTCCCTGCAACCATAATACGGTTAAGCGGTTCATCAAATTGATGCATAAATGTACTAAATATATTCTGCATGTGGCACCAATTGTCATTGGTCAATTATCAAAACTCAGACTACAAGTACAGCACTGTTGAGATGCGTATAATTTACGTAATGTTTCATCACGTGTACAGGTTATAGCATCTCCAGATTAACAGATTCACTTCGTCAGTTCAACAGTGCTGACTACAAGTCCCATGAAAATACATGACATATACTTAGTCACCTTTTCAAATTGTCCCTCCTCCACTGGTTTTTAGAAAAGCCGCAGAAAAAAGACGATGGAGAAATTCAATTATTGACAAACTTAATTAATTGGGAACGTACTTGGGAGCAAGTTCAGGGTTCAATTCTCACAGCCAACAAAGACCTTTTTGTCTGGAATCTGCGATTTTTCTGCCCCTGCTTGTATGTGTTTCCTCTACGTGCTCTGGTTTTCTCCCCAATTTAAAGACGTGCACATGGGGTCAAGTGACCTTGTATACAGGAACTCCCAGTTGCCGATCGATGAAAATGTGAGTGTGAATGGATGTAAGTGTCTGTGTTATCCCAGTAATAGAACAGGTGAACCTCTCAGGGTGTACCTCTCTTACCTGAAGTTAGCTGGGATTGGCCCCCGCTGATCGATGGGTGGTATCACATATGGGTTAAATCCTCTGAATTTAAGCAGAGAAATGTTATTAGAAAAACACAATAATAAAAATATAACTTTGATAATGATGAGTTTTGATATTCATCATTTTAAGACTATATTAAAAAATTACATATTCCCTGGCTATGCTGTATGTAGTTTAAAAAATAACTAGATGGGTTTAGAGCAAGCGCTTACACCCCAAGTCTGTAAAATTGTGCACTCTAAATTATTTTTAAAACTATTTTCACCAAATACCCCTAGTTTTATAAAATACCGTTAACATTAAACAGATTTATTTTAAAAAAGATGTTGTCTTTATGGTATAATGATTTTTTTGAAGAGCTTTCATCTCATTAAAAACCTATTTATGTCTTTCATTTAACTGACACTTTTTTGTATTTATAGAACACACTGAAACTTGGGTGGTGTACTTAATGAAAAATGGATTTTTGCGATCACAGAGCTCTTGGAGGATTTCATTATTAATTGGAGTCCTCATAAAAGTGGAATTAAAGCCTTTCATAGGCACACACACAACCTTTGAAATGATAAGCAGTTATTTTTTTAATCATTTTCTGCTCTGCATCAGTGAAAGAGAAACAGCTTTATGAAAACGACTGGACAAATCTAAGAAATTTCAATTATCCGAGTTCGTTTTAGTTTTTACTTTTTTTTTTTTTTTTCATTCTCCAACAACAAACCCTTGGCCCTCACATAGCTTATTGAAATTATCGCATTAATATTAATAGTTCTTTTTTTTCTGTAATTGAATTGTTCAGTAGCTTGCATGTGAGGAGTTTTCTGACTTGAAACAGAAAGAGAAGACAATGAGCTCTTTTGAGATTTCGGATTTCTAATTTCATGCCAAGCAGCAAAACAATTTACAAAAAAACTTGGACATAGAAGACATTTGATGGGATGCATTTTTATTTTAACTGTGTGTGTGTGTGTGTGTGTTCCTTTGATTTAACTAATTAGTGAAATCGACATAGCGATAATTATTGCACTTTTGGATCCCGTCTCATTCTCTAATTCCACGCAAACACATCTCATGCCAAATTGTGAAAAGACCCGAATAAAACTATCCCCTGATGAAGCACATTGTAATAATGTCAGTGCTTTCCTGCATGGCGAACTGAAGACAGGCTGTTCACGGGGTATCTGTCATGACAGCACATTTTGTTCCAATTTAACAAGAAGCATCCAAGTTTTATATTCAGCAATTACAGAGCGCAATTTATAATACTGTCAGATGTATAAGACTAAAGCAGAGGAAAATACCATATGTAACAACTTCTGATCAATTCGTTTGAATACTGCACTATGAACACTAGCACCAACCGTCAAAATAAAATCTAGTCTAGTCACAACAACCTGTAAGGTAACCGACAGCAAACAGCTTCCCGACTCATTTTAAATGTCAACACCTTATGGTTGCCGAGGTTTAGTGAACTATCTACACCACAGGTGTCAAACTCAGGCCTGTGGGCCGAATCTTTCCAGCCATCTCATTTTTCATTGCCTGCGAGAGCTTTCGAAGAATATAATTATCATACGTTCTTCACATCAACCATTACCATAAACCGTAATTCATCATCCTTCCAGTAGGTGGCAGAAGTCTATTTCAAGTAAACAGCTTGTCATTCAGGACTCCATAAAGATTCTAAGCTAGCTTGTTGCTGTCAGGCGTTGTTAAGAATGAAAAGTGAATAAAAGAAAAGTGGACATATGCCTATACTAATCATTTAGCTATGCAGATTTTAGGTTGCCCTTCTTGAGTAGATATTCGGCCCTTGATGATCTACAATGACAATGAAAATGACACTGATAAGCCTGATCTACACAATCACTAGTCACTTCAATAGCATCTGATAGGAACATGATAAATAACACATTTATCCAAGTAATCAATCATTGTAATCAAGCAGTGCAATGCATAAAATTATTCAGCTCTGAGTCGCATGTTCAGTTAATACTTACATCAGAATGAAGGAATGTTGTAGTGTTTGACGGGCAGGTTTGAGTATTTCAGAAATTGCTGAAAAAATAAAAATAAAAGTATCCGATGAGCTGCAGTTCTCATAGGACTGCAAAAGGAAACATCTTTTTATTATTATTTTGTTATTTTCTTGTCCCACAAGGGAAATTTAGCTTTGCATTTTACCCCTCCAAAGTGAGCACACAAGCAGGAGCGGTGAGCAGCCACACTGAGAGCAAGGACACTTCAGCCATGACCCTGGAGAAAACACACAACCACACAACTACGCAACCGTAGAAAAGCATATCAACAAGGACAAATCTTTGGGGCTGATTGGCTACAACAGCAGAAGACCACATGAGACTCCACTCCTGTCAGCAAAGAACAGGAATCTGAGGCAACAGCGGGACAGTGGCAACCGAACTGAGCATCTGAAGATTGAAAATACTGTCTGGCGAATGTACAAGCTATTACCTTTGACCGCTAGTGCATATTTCTTCAAAGAGCATATCCAAATGGAATGGGAAATAGAGTCAGTAAAATACTAGCATGTCTTATATAAGCATGGCTGTGATTGACACCATCAGTCATTCCTCCATTACACAAATCTCACAGCACATCTGAAGACCATGTCTTTAATATTTCACAGTCAAAGTCATGAATTAAGTTCAGCCTTCAATCAGGTGATTGAAAGTCGGTTGGAAGTCTTTGCACAAAATTTACTATTGAATTGCAGATGAGAGAATTGTAATACTGTTGGTCCAACTCCTGTTTTACACTTCTATTAAAATAAGCGTCCAGGGATCTTAATATAATTAACATGGAGATTGAATATCTAGTGGTAGTATTAGCTTTTATAATTAACTTTCTTCATTTGGATTGTTATCCAGTCTTTTTACACAGCTCTTGAATAATTCTGATTGGTCGATTATGGCATTCCACAGTGTATTATTTCTTTTTGAAAGATTATTGCTATGGCACATGCGATTAGCAAAAGCAATACATTTTTCAATCAATAAAAGGGATTTTAAGATCAATATTTTGTAAGTAGCTGTGTAATAAGTGGCATATTGTACAGCAAGCTGGTCATTATCACAAAATAAACCCCTTTAGATGAATGCAAGACTGATCACCCTGTCAGGGTTTATTTCATGATAATGAGCGGCTCACTGTACATTTATCCCTTACTTGTAATCGGGCCACAAGGTATTATGTAGTATATTAAAGTTTTTTTTTAAGTAATTTGCATAATTTAATTACAAACATCTATTGCCACAAAAATCTTTTAATACCAGCATAATGCATAATACGTTTTTGCTATTATAAAGTAAAGATGGGCCTGAAAATAAATACATTTACAAAATAAAGAACATTACATATGCAGATGTCTCAATAACATCACTGAGTAGCAATGTGACCTTTGGAGAATTTCTATTAATTAAATGATTTATTTATATATTTTATGTAATTATTTATTAATAAAGTAATTATTTAACTCACTTAATTTTTCCCATGAAAGTGAAGACAAACATGCTTAAGTTTTTTCATCCCCACAACAATGCCTTCTTGAGCCACTGAGTCAGAAACATAGCACCTGGAGTATAGCCACAAGCCATTTCCCTGCTGCGTTAGGCCTAATGGTTCATTTCTTAATAACCTCATCTACAGTAATGAGATGGCGATGTGTAATGTGAGTAATGGCATGGTTGTGTGTTTCGCCATTAGAGACGACGGTGGATTATCTCAGATGTTGCACAGTTTTCATATTCTTCTGTAAAGAAAATCTAACATAAGATCTCTCCACCCAGCTTGTTATGTTAAGATATCCGCCTGTTCTCTGATTCTTTTGTTAAGAACTTTCTGCAGAGCAAACAGTAGTGTTCAATTCATAGCCACAAGCAGCGATCTTCGGGATCCAAGCGCGAACAGCGTACTAAGTAAATGACAGCAGACACTGTTTTCCTCAGAGGATGGCAGGGCATCCCATTATAATGACAACTTCACTTTCCTTATAAGTCTTTTAAATTCTGCAACGTTGCTTTTCTTGTTTACAGAGTGACACCAAAGCCATTGAGTATGAGTTGTATGCTATTAATGCTGCCACAGTCATCAGCATTGTCATATTTCCTCTTGAATATAGGAATATGCTGACAGAACGGTAATGATAAAAACGGAGAGTGGTGAGTATGTTGAGCTCTTCCCAGAAGCCCAGGTGTTGGAAACATGTGGCCAGGAAACAATGAGGAGCCATTACACACGCTGTAGGGAGGAGAGAGGAGGCCTGCTGACTCATGGGCTTTTTGCTGTTGTGCATCGTCAGCACATTTCACTAATTTCTCATATATTGCATTTCTGACTGATTGCAAGGCTTCCACATAAAATATCTGGATTCAAATAATAAATTCTGGCCTCTGTGATAAGTTAGCATGTGTTTTAATTTTTTAATGCACTGACGACAATAAATTCAGGTCTATGAATAAATATGGAACATGTTGTCTGATTTGTTTAAATATGGTACACTTGAGTGTCATTGAAAGGTCAGATTTTATACACATGCAACATAAAATCGAATGTAAACCACACTCTATGAAGGTTTTATTATTACTGTGTGAGAACACAAGAAAATTCAATTAAAATGTGATTTTTATGGATTTTTCCATTTTAAAGCAGCACCATGATGATGTCACATGCTGTAAGCGTTATTTTTTTATTTATTTATTTGTTTGTTTTTTGATATACTGTTTTAATCCCAAAAGAGAAATTTGGCTTCCTCATTTCACCCATCCAAACTGAACACACACACGTAAACAGTGAATACACACACTCAGAGCAGTGGGCTGCCACACACCGCGGCGCCCGGAGAGCAGGGTTAGGTGCCTTGCTCAAGGGCACTTCAGCCATAAAGGTGGAGGAAGGGAAGGTGCTGCTCACTCCCCCCAGCTGCCACACTGATTGGGTTTAACCTTCTTACATTTAAATATCCATAGCTTAGCACTGAAACAAGGTTTTGTGTAAATCTGGGCACAAACAACCACCACACATGTCCTAGTTAAATCGGAAAGTTGGCTCGAAAAGTTTGTTTTAGATCTTCTTTAGAAATCTGTGTTTAAGAATAGCCTCATGTTCACTGGCATGTGCTGGAAAAAAAACTGTACATTTAATGGTTCCAACACGCAATATCCCTTAGGGAACGAGGTACTACATTAATTCACACATCAACACTTGGCTCATGACAGCTATATGATCTTGACACCACATGGATTTTTGCTCCAGTGAGTCCTTTCAAACTGCTACTATAGTGATATGTAGATGAGATGTTCCTAATGTGTAAATGCTATTAAAGATATCAGAGGGTAAGACACGGAAACCTTGCTCACCCACCCATGTGGATGTGTCGGATAAAAAGTTCCAGCAGTCTCTCTCTCTCTCTCTCTCTCTCTCTCTCTCACACTCACACACACACACACACACACACACACACACACACACACACACACA
>JAOUQZ010000012.1:14624780-14638260 GCA_028564935.1 Neosilurus hyrtlii
CTCCCCCTCTCTCTCTCTCTCTCTCTCTCTCTCTCTCTCTCTCTCTCTCTCTCTCTCTCTCTCTCTGTATGTGTGTGTGTTCGTGTGTAGCAATATAGTCCCTGTCTAGCAAATCGTTGAGACGTGAGTGATGACAAAGGCTTATCAGTATGTTTTTGAAAGGAATGATAACCATGACTCGAGCTGAGATGAAGCAGAATCCCATCTCAAGGTCAGCTGGAGGACATTTATTATTAAAAATATCTCTCACTAGGAAGTCACACAAGAGAATGAAGCACCCATTCAGTCTTACATCATCTTTAAGCTCTTTATATTCATATTTCAGACATGTAAGCAGCATCCTCCCAGGTTGCCAAATCATCACAGGGCTAACACAGACACAAACCCCTATTCACACTCACATTCACACCCGTGGGTAATACAGCATAGCCAATTGATTTAACATGCATGTCTTTGGGATGGCTGGGATTGTGGGAGGAAACGAGAGTCCACAGAAGAAACCCATGCAAGCACAGGAACAGCACGCAAACTCGACAAAGAATGGCCCTTGTCACAGTGAGATTGAAACCCAGAACCTTTTGTGAGGCAAAAATTCCAACCACTACAACACACATGGATCTAAAAATTTCATATATTTGTATCCAGATTGCTCACCTACTTTTTTTTTTCCTTTAATAAGATTTCCATATCTGTCACCAGTAGTCAGGTATTTCCTGCCCTGTTTCATAAAAATGCCTTTGTTTGCCATTATCTGATTTATGGTTAATAATAGCTTGTTATTTTCATGTCTAGCAGCTTCACTCACTCCTATGTTCTTGGCATCTGGCTGTGATGTGACTGTGTTTCCCAGAGCTTAAATGAAATTCCTGTCCCTGATATTAAAATACTGTCACAGCCACAACCACTGTTCTGCTCTGAAATAGAAGTTGTTGCCCACAGGGCTTTTTATGCTTTTTCTGTTTCTGAAAATAAATTACGTTTTTACGACTGGTTTGCGGTGCTCGCCGAAGTCCATGGTATGTAAAAATCATGTGCTTTGCTAGACTGCAATAGTGCTGTCTGCATTCATTAAGTGTAATAGCTGTGCTTTAATTATTTAATAACAGTGCAACATTGGCATTTTTATAAAGTGGCATCACATTTCATGTATCAAAAAAAATTACTAATAAATAAATATGTCACTGTGCTGATGATGATGTATGTAATAACGATGATGTCATTGTAAAGTGGCCTCATAAGTTTTTGTTAATGATTTTTAGTTATTTATCTATCTTATTATAAAATGTTTGTATACCTAGTCATTTATACAATGAATCAATCAGCCAATCATGTGGCAGCAAGCCAAGGCTTTTAATTAATGTTCACATCATACAGCATACATCAGAATAGGGATTTTTATTCATGACAGTCTGTTGTGTTTACAAAGAATAGGAAATGGTGTGGAAGACCAAAATTTTTCTATTTTTTTTTTTATATACTCTAATAATAAGTGGGCTGCCACACATTGCAGTGCCTAGTGAGCAGTTGGGGGTTAGGTGCCTTGCTCAAGAGCACTTCAGCCATGAAGGTGAAGGAAGGGAAGGTGCTGCTTACTCTCCCCACCACCACACATTTTTCCTGCTGGTTTGGGAATCTAACCAGTAACCTAAAGGTCCCAAGCCCACTTATCTAACCATTAGGACACAGCTACCCCCAACCTTAACACTAAACCTTAAGGCAGATGGGCTATGACAGCAAAGGGTTCCACTTCTGTCAGCTAAGAGCAGCAGTCTGATATTACAGTAGGAATGGCTCCATTAAAACTGAACCCAATCTTGTAATCAACCAAAACCGTTTAAATGCTTTTCTACTCCACCCTGTTCTGCTTCTGTTATTATATTCATAGTGCTTACACATTATTAGAGTCTATAAATATATATACAAAGATATACAAAGCTTTGTTATTACTTGAATGAAATATAATTGCACATAGAATGAGATGGGCATTATATTACCCATTGACCATAGAGAACTTGCAGAGAGGCATGACAGAGAAAAAATCGGGATGAAAGGACAGTTCACATACAGAGCGTTACCAATACAAGGCCTCGAGCATGGCCCCGTTAATATTCCACTCGGGCTCAGCACTCTTCAGTCGGATCACAGCCAAAGTGATACATTATTTGTGCTTCTCTGACAGCTTCCACTTTCCAAGTGATTGAATTTACCAAATAGAGGAAACAGGCCTCCATGCGTGCACACACATAGACACACACACACACACACACACACGCACACGCACGAGCAGAAGAAATCAGAAAAAGTTCCTGGGCACACATTTATGACACACAAAACATACACTCACACACACATTCACAAACACATCCACACAGGCTAATGCAGCTCATTTCAAATTCTATCTCCATTCTCTGAATGGCCTTTGCCACTGCATGGTCCCAGAACTAATGTTCAATTTTTCATCTTTTTCCACAACTCAGCCTCGCACATCACTGCCTCTCTACTAGCAATAATCAGAACCCGTCTAAGGCTCTGAGAAATATCAATATATTTTTATTCCCTCCTACACTACAAGACCAATGTTACTTGCTGCGTTGCTCAGATTTGTTCTACGGCCAGTGCTTTTAAAGGGCTCCGATCCCATCTTCCTGCAGTTAAAAATCAGTCATGTGGTTAGTAATATCCAGAATAAAGAGCCTAAAGGCAGTGTGTTTGTCCATTATGGCATTTCTCCTCATGCATTTTGCAGTGCATGCATGTTACAGCTACTTGATAATTTGGAACATTTGCATTTTCCATTACACATTACAGAAACACTCAGAATCAGAATATTTCCTGTATTATTGGCTCCATTTAATAACCACACTCACACACGCATATGTATATACAGTTTGTGTGTATGTGCTACATATTTATACCTATATCATGCAAGGAAAACTGATTATGTCTCTTAGTAGCTCTTAAATATGTGTTTATATCTCAGATCTGAATATTGATATGTCACTAAACACATCTGGGAGAGGGATGTCTAGGTTTCTCTCCTAGACCTGTTGCCTCCACGACCCAACGTCGAATAAGCGAAAGGAAATTAATATATGGAAATAGACACATATCTAACCTCAGAATAGTAATGCAGGCATAAAGGCATAAGTTTTAAAACACTTGAGAGGAATGTGATGCGTACTGTCCTCCCCCACACTCAGGATGATTTTAAGAAGAGAAATAAGACCCAAAAGATCATAGTTTAAGAATTGCACAGCTGAGGTGATTCTGACAGGTTTGACGATGAATTGTTTCACACCCCGTCTATAACAACAAGCTGTTGAGTCGTCTGAGAATCATTTGTATGTGTGTCTGAAAACAAGTGATAATAAGTGCAGGGTCTAAACTTCGCCAAATGCCTTGGTAAGAGTATTCGAACCATATGCTGTGAAAAGACAACTGGTTTTGGGACATCATTAGCATGACGATGAAGCCCGAAGCCTCTGTAAAATATGGATGTAGGTAATTGATTGTAACTGTAACCCATTCAGGGTGTGTTTTTTCCACAGTGTTTCCAGGAAACGATCTAGAACCATGGACTGAGATAAAGCAGTACCCGAAGTGATGGAAGGGCCAATACACATACAACCATTCACACTCACAAAAACACCTAGGGGCGATTTGGAACAGCCTACTGTGCATGTCTTTGGACTGTGGAAACCGGAGTACCCTGAGGAAACCCACACAAGCACAGGGAGAACATGCTAAATCCCAACAGAAATTCCCCGAGCCCAGGAATCTAATCAGGTTTCACCAGATCTTTTCACTGCTCACACAATTTGAAATCAGCCTAATGTACATGTCTTTTAGACTGTGGGAGGAAAATGGAGTACCTGGAAGAAAACCTGGAAGAGAACATACAAGCTCCACACAGAAGCCACACGGCTCGAACGCTAGATCTCCTTGATGTGAGGCCGAACTTGTTACCACTCCACCACTGTGCCATGCCTTTTATATTTTTTAAGAAGGTAATAATCCTAAAAGTGACTTGGCGGTGCAGTGGTAAGTTATGTCACCTCTCATTTAGAAGTTTCTGTGTTTGTATATTGCAAACTTTTTCCATTCATGTGTGGGTTTCCTCCGAGTACTCTGGTTTCCTCCTGCAGTGAAAAGACTTAGCCCTTTGATTGATTGATTAATTGCTCAGGGTGTACCCCACCGCTGGGACTGACTCTAGCTTCCTCCGCAACCCTGATGGACATGAGGTATAGATAATGGATGACTTGGAACTGTCTCCAGATTTTAACCCTACTAAAAAAACTTTTTCTACATGTCCGCACTGTTGGAGGAGTGTTCCAAAATAAAAATAGACAACACTCCTACACCCAAATTAACGGACCTCAAAATATAAATTTTTTCTCATTTTTATTGGCAATAATTCTTGAGCTGACTGCTACAAAGCTCTCGATCAGATCCTCCCCTGAGATGGATATGATAATTTATTGTAAAAACAGACGGTGGATGGCTTAGTGATTTATTGCTGGTGTTGCCACCCATAATTAAGCCCCCTGCTGATTAATTTTGTTTTCTGAGTCTGTCTCAGTGTGACGTTGGAGATCAGATGATGCATGCTGCATGATGGAAGTGTGTGCAACACTAACAGTGCTAATATGCTCGCTACTTCTCTCGCTTCTTGACTTGAATAACAAGAGCTGGTTTGGATTTGGATTCGTGGATGGTGTATGAATGTAGACAGTGTGTACTTCACAAATTGTGTATGCATTTTACAAGATCTTCGTTTCCTGGGGGTGAAAATTGGAAACCTGTGTACATGAATAATTATCCGATTGGAAGTGTTTCATCTTCATCTCAGACAGTTTCATTATACATGCATGCTCTATCTTACGGGCACGATATCCTTACCAGCTTAACTACATTCAATGCTATACAGTGTGGTGGTAAGAAAGCTTTAGGACTACATTGCATAAATTTACACCACAACGCATTTAAATTCTTAAATCTGATTGGTTGTTAATTAATAGCAGCAGTAACAGTAGTTCTACCATTAATCCAAATCATATGTATATTAATGTTCATTCATTCATTCATTTTCTGAACCGCTTAATCCTAATTAGGGTCGCGGGGAGGCTGGTGCCCATCTCATCCAACTCTGGGGGAGGGCGGGGTACACACTGGACAACTCACCAGGTCATCACATAGCTAACACAGACACACACACAACCGTTCACACTCACACCCTAGGGACGATTTGGAACAGCCAATCAGCCTTCTGTACACGTTTTCTTTGGGCTGTGGGAGGAACCTGAGTACCCAGAGGAAACCCAAGCAAGCACAGGGAGAACATGCAAACTCCACACAGAAACACTCAAGCCCTGGGATCAAACCCAGAACCTTCTTGCTGTGAGGCGGAGGTGCTAACCACTGCACCACCATGCTGCCCAATATTGTGTTTGTTTTATTATAATAATTGTATTTCTACAGTAACAGGGAAACATTCCACATAATCTAAAGGCCAATGTACACCGGAAGCGTTTCTCAGTTGGCCGGCTGATGTCTGTCTTGCACTTCAGAGAGATTTGCACTGTAAACAATGCAGCAATTTACATCGGAAGTGTTTTACACATGTATTACAACTATAAAAGTGAGATGGGAGCATATTTTTGTGCTTCATGTCTATTTTTCAGTGTGTAACCCAAATTAAGGAATTTCACATCAAGTAGACTTACGACACCCAGACACATTATTTAATGAACTAAATTATTGACATTCAACATTACATGCATTACATACCCAATTATTCATTTATTCATTAATTTGCTCAACCACTTTATCGTACTAGGATTGCTAGACTCAGCTGACTCTGGACGAAAACAGTGTACACTCTGACCAGCTCGCCAGTCTATCGCAGGAACAGCACTCACAACCATTCACACTCCGACAATTTGGAACAGCCAGTTAACCTTATGTGCATGTCTTTGGACTTTGTAGGCAAGCACACTTGCAGAGCCCAGATCTCGAACCCAGGACTTTCTTGCTATGAGGTGGAGGTGCTAACCACTACACCACCATGCCGCCCACTAAATTACCCATGAAAAAAAAATTACTTTTTTGCCCACATTAGTCTTGATTGAATATTGCAGCATTACAGGTTTATTTTTTGGGGGGTGGTGGCTCCGATCTCAGCCAACATTGCGTGAAGGCTGGGTATTCCCTGATCAGCCACCAGACCATCACAGGGCAGCACACACACACATACACACACACACACACACAACCATTCACATTCACAACTAGGGGCAAATCGAAACAACCAATTACCCTAATGTGCACATCTTTGGTTTGAGGGAGGAAACTGGAGTACCCATGGGAAACCCACACCAGCACAGGGAGAACATGCAAACTCCACACAACACATGCTAAACACTACACCACCGTGCTGCCGCAGTTTAAGGCTAATGAAACATATTGCTATGATGGGGGGTGTTATGATGACACAAAGAGGCAATTGTATATATATTTTATTACATTTATGGAGAAGTCTCCAGTGTCACTTTAATATTTTTGTCTTATTAACTTTGAGAGTGAAAAAAGAGAGACTGGTAAGGGAAAGACTGTTTATTGCTGCTATGACGTGCCATAACAGCTTCTGTATACTTAGCCATAAATGTAACTATAAACAGATAAAAAATTATGACTTTAATAAGGGGGGTGGGGGGGGTGGTATGCTATCTGAGGAATACAACTGATCAAAGGTTGTGTATAAATTTTTGTACCCTAAGGGGAATAACCCACTCAACTTATATACTATTTCTTTTAGTGTGCTCCGGCATCCAGTCGCACTTCACATTACCCCGACTTGCATTATTTCATATAACAGCTCAATGTGTCTTGTATAATTCCTTACATAACAGCAAGCCATATTGTATTTTATTCCTTATTTATTGCACAACATTCTTATGACTCCTCACTGAATCACTGGTATTTTTTTTTTATATGCCTTTTTTTCCTGATGAGATTTTATCAAGACTTTCTTACAAGTAATCCAACAAAATGAGCACGAAATAAGGCAGGAGCACTGATTCGAGATGATTCCCTCAGGAGCTGCGAGCTAGTTTAGTCAGTTCAAACAGGAACTTGAAATGACCTTGGATCTGCTTAAGGAACATGTATTTTCACCCACTAGACCTCCCAGTGGTACAATTACTGTATGAAGGAAGTTTTCTCAAAGTTATATCATTAGGCCTGAATTATCCCAATTATCCCGGAGGTGCTGTTGGTGCAAACGGGAAAGATTTATGCTCTACTTTATATCTCACACATGTGTTGTCCCATTAAGAATTATGAGCAGCTGGGATATGGTAGTAAACAGCCTCATTATCATCTAGGTTTATTCCATTCTGCACTTAAATAACTCTGTCAAAGTTATTCAAACAGGATGTATGGATGATGTGCTGTGCTAGAATAAACAGAACAACTCAAAGATGATTTTCACCGGACTGCTTTTCTCATGGGGTCTATACTACATGCATCAATAAACAGCTAATGCTAATTATATTGTACAGATGAAGTTGAAGGATCGTTTTCAGAAAACAAATCAGATTTCTTATATAGGAAGGATCAGGCAGGAATTCATTTTAACAGACGGCATCTTGTGTTCTCAATCAGGGGAAGGTTAAAAACACAATCGCGACCTTGAAAGTCATAAACACAGACATTCATTTTCGATACCGGATATCTATGAGGATGCTGGAGGAAGCTGATGACTTTCAGACAAAAGGCAGAATACACCCTGAATAGTGATTTATTCTACCAATCAAAAGTTTTAGAACACCTCAATTTTTTTTTTTTACCGTTTTCAGTGAAATTTATGCAGTTTGACGTCTCAGTGTTCTTTGAAATTAAAGCATAGAACAAATGAAGAGTTTGAGTTCAAAAACAGATAAGTACCATTGTTTCAATTCATTCACTCATTCGTCCATTTTCTAAGCCACCTAATCCTAATTAGGGTCGCAGGGAGGCTGGTGCCCATCCCAGTAGACTCTGGGCGAGGGCAGGGTACACCCTGGACAGCTCGCCAGGCCATCGCAGGGCCAACACATATACAACTGTTTACACTCACACTCACACCTAGGGGGGATTTGGAACAGCCAGTTAGCCTACTGTGCATGTTTTTTGGACTGTCGGAGGAAACCGGAGTACCTGGAGGAAACCCACACAAGCACGGAGAGAGCATGCAAACTCCACACAGAAACGCCCGAGCTGAGAATCGAACCCAGGCCTTCTTGCTGTGAGGCGAACATGCTAACCACTGCGCCACCGTGCCGCCCATTGTTTTAATAATGAGAAAATGAGAGTTTAAGTAGCTTTTCAAAGAAAAACTTTTTCCAGTAGCTTTTAAAACCCTTTTTGCAGTAGCTTTAAAATAAACTGAAAATAAATTGATAAATTACTTTAAAAATTGGACATCTTTTGCACACTGCAAAAAAATTTGCTATCTAATCAAGGTTTAAAATCTTATCTCCAGCCAAAAATTTGCACTTGCAGAAGTTCCCACAAATGCATTGCGCTTGTTAGCTACTTTGCTTTCACCCTTCTGGCCGCTTCATCCCCAACCAGTTTGATGGGGTTTAAGTGTGGAAGCTATGCTGAACAATCCATTATTTGAAGCCTACTGTCTTGGTTTTTCTTCTATGGTACAGGTACTTCTCATATACCACTTACCTTTGTTTCTTTGTAGGTCACTCATTAAACTCCAACTGTGTAACTCTTAATGAAACTGAAGGGTAAAATGGGGCTGTATCACACACCTATGAGCAGGTTAGTGTAGGCTGTCTATTCTGCTAGCATTCGGAACGATGGAGGAACCCAGACAAAATCCAAACAGAGGTGAGGAGAACGTGGAGAAAAGCTTCAGTCAACTACGAGGTTCAAACCTATAACCACCTTATGTGACGCAACAGTATTCTCTAAAAGTTATTACGTTCATTACTCATGTTTTTCTCAATCTTAATAAACCTGAAGCGTTGCAGATTTATTCTCATTAATAGACGAGACTCCTTAAGGGTTAAGATAACAGTCATCTTTGGACTTTACACTAAAGAATAACCCATAGCATTTCAGTTTACAAAAGTTTCTTTTGGAGATTTACAACTCAGCAATCTAATTCAAATGAAATTGGTAGATTAGATATTAGATAAGAAGTATTAAAATTCTTCCCTGTTTTTTTCTTATGTTTAATCTGAATCTCAGAATCATTTGGTGCTATTCTGTATTGGATGGTTTGTGAACACAGCCTCTGAAATGTGAAACTCTGATGCAGAGAAGCATAAGTTTGAAGCATAGATTAAATATTCTGCTTTATTAATATCCTCTCACATTTAGAGTTAATGATGTTCCCCAGCCTCACAGACGCATGAACCATTTCCTGATGTCTAAATATACCTCACATAACTCTTCTCCAATTCTGAACTATTCCTCTTATCTCCCATCTAGATCAACCAAAAGCAAGAAAAGCTTTTATCCAGATTAAGTATTCCTTCTTTCTGTTGTTCTGCTTTTAAGTCATATCATATCTCCCTCTTTAGATTCCTGTCTCATTATCAGTCTGATTTCCTTTTTTTCCTCTTCCTCTGACTGCACATCTAATACACTACTAATATTCCTCTTCCCCTTTCAGTTTGATTCCATTCATCTATCCATTCATTTTCTATACCACTTATCCTTCAGAGACACAGGGGAAGTTGGAACCAATCCCAGATGACGTTGGGCGAGAGGAGCGGGAACACCCTGAACAGTAGTCAGTTGACGTAATGTGCATATCTTTGGTTTGTTTTTGACAACTGGAGTACCCACACAAGCACGTGGAGAATATGCAAACTTCCTAGAGAGGTCCTGGACTAAGAACCCTGAATCTTTTTACTGTAGCTGAGTAGTGAGCACTGTTTCCTCACATCAAGAAGATTTGGGGTTTGAAACATTGTGTTCTGTGCCACCTCTATTCAATACACTTATAATATATACAGTTTAGTTCAAGTAAATAAGTTCATGACTAAAAGTGTGACTTAATGTTTCCAAACTGAGTTTTTGGTAGCTTGGCAGTATGTTTATATCTCTGTGATTGCAATATTAGGTAAAGGTAATGTAAAATAAAACAGTCAATCAAATTCAAAAGAATGAATAAAGAAATTAATATATTTTACAAACTAAAAAATGAATAAACTTGCAACATGTTTTGCCGTTTATTATTTTTTTCCCTTACTCTAAGCTCATATTAGTGAAATTGATTGTAAATTGTTTATGTTGTATATATATTTATGTATATATTCAACTGAGAAAAAGCGAGAAAAAAAAACCCTGGCATGACTAATGTGATATGATATATATGCTAAATCATGCAAAAATACCAGTATCAATATTCAGCCATGAAATAATCCTTGATATTCTTTTGCAAGCCAAATTATTGCATCTTTACCATCAGATAACATAATTATTGCATCATTGCCATTGGATAAGTTAAATGATTATTTTACGATTGGTACACGCAACATAGTCTACTTTGAACATATTTTGAACCAGCATCAGTACCCACTTTGCTGTGTTTCACGATCTCGATATCTGTATATCTAGCCAAGCAGATTATCATGGAAAACACCCTGTGTACGGTCACTGAAATCTGGACGGTAGCAGAAAATAAAGAATAAGTTATAATAGCAAGAAAGCCTCTATATAACCAATAAACACTTGCTGTTCCTCTTTCTTCAGCAGTGCTTTATATACAACTGAGGCTTCCTTGTGGGAACTACAGAGGAAGCCGAAGGGTAGTCAGATGGGGAAAACGCCTGTATGTCGGCAACATGGCAGAGATGAAACAAGTGTCTGTTTGCTGTCTGATGTGTAAGGGAGATTTGCAATTTACACATACAGTGTATCAGGAAATACATACAAGCATTAAGTTCCCGAGAATAAAACATCATAAAGTAGGAAGGTTTTTTTTGCATGTGCACGTTGACACGTTTCATTCTATAGCGGACAGACAGGCAAACACACAGACAGATACACATTGGAATTATATATACAGATTAGTAATAAAACAATTATAGAGTACTAAACCAAATAATTGTCTTTATTATACTTTGCCTGATTAAATAATTGTTTGATAAGTGGGATCTTGGATCAAACACACTTCATCGTGGGTTTAAAGCCTGTCCTTACTTATATATACTTATTCGCAGGCTTATTAGCAAATACAGTTCCACAATTTGAAAAAGTATAGTAAATTGACATATAATCTCTCTCTCTCTCTCTCTTTCTCTCTCTCTCCTTCTTGTTACAATGACTATGACTATAATTCTCCATCAGGCCACTGAGGGCTGCCACTTTGCACCTCATACACCATGTATCTCATCTGCAGTAAACAAGCAGGTGCCATTAAACTGACAAGATGAGAGGATGATTACAGCATTAGACCACTTTGCAGCCAGCTATTTATAAATCTAGGTTCCATGTTATCGTCACACCACTGGATCAGACAACGCGGTGTGTCTGACGAATTTTCTCAAGCGTTTATTTCTAAAGATGTAGTGATTCGTTGCTATTTTTTGCCCATGATGACATCGTATCAGAAACGTTTGTGAAGCAACCATGCGCCTTGGTGTGTATAAATCTATATTGTACACAACTAGTCAGATTCCAGACACACAGCACTATGCGTTTCATTTAATCTAACTGAAATGGCATTGGAAAATAATGTGAGATTTATTTTTGCACTGTTTGCTGTTTTCAGCATCTAATTACACATGGATTGTTTGCTCAGTAGTCCCAGGCTGCACATTTTACTGTAAGCAGATGTCGCCTGCAATTGGATTTAAGGCATATGAATTGGAGAGGGACCGTAAATGTGTTAGACAGATCTTATTCACGCTGTCACATATATACAGCTTCCCTTCTGCAATGTGTAATTCTTTGGAAAAAACATATAAAAAAATCCTGCTTGTCATGTTGGATGTGATCTGATTGAATCAAAGAGGCACAACAATATTCTTAGCAAGCAAAAGTTGGGGAACCTTAAAACTAGGAATATATCCAAACTAATATTTCATCCTAATGAGAAACCTCTACAGTTTCACGTGGGTGTTGTTCCATGTCATGCCACAGCGCTGTTGAAATCCTGATTCTGATTGCTTTTCTTTCGGACGGCTCAGACGGTAGTTTCCAGATGCAAGATTTTCAGATTAATGAGCGTGTTGTAATGTGTATTATAAATACACCCGATCACCTGAGGTTGTTGGAGAAAATAGCAAATCAAATAGCATCATTAACACCAAAAGGGTTGAAAATACATTTTTGCAATGTTGCCATAATACTGTACACTGTACAGCTGATTGCACCGCAATCTAGGGATAATAATCATCATTCTGAGTGGATAATGTTTAACACAAAATGATGGATACTCACAGTTTGGCACAGGCACTCAAGCAGGCAGCGGCATCATTATCAGGCTTTAAAATGAAAAAATTAGCAATAAAAATATAATTTTAGTCGTCTTTTCTTGCATTTTATTCTAGTGTCTACTAAACATTCTTCTGTGCAAATACACCTTTATGGAGCTAATTTTCTTGTAGTATGTAAGATGTAGTATGTAATCTGAGCTCTATATAGCCTAAATTAGCCCCACATCACTATTAGCTAAGCTTAAAATGCACAGCTTACCTATCCAGTCTTTGTCATAGTCTCAAATCTCACTCTCACTCATTTGCTGAACTGTTTAATCCTGCTAGGGTCGCAGGGAGGCTGGAGTCTGTCTCAGCTGTCATTGGAAGAAGGTGGGGTACACCCTGAACACCTCACCCGACCATCAAAAAATTAAAAATCTTGCTTAATTAATTTGTCTTGTACTTTTTTGTAGTACATAATACATTTTGGATTCGTTTGTAAACCCACCTTTACAGTTTTCTTCTGTGTCCATGTAGAAAGGATTAACTATGTACTTGTGTTTGTTCAAGATTCACTGAATAAACAATACATATACTATCATTGTAATTTGCTTTTCATTATGTTTCTGCATATTACTACCAAAACTCTAATAAGGGTTTAAAGAGGTGCCACTACGCAGCTCTAAGGCTCTGCACCTGCCCGTGACCTCACATGCATCCCTCCTTCTTCATCCTTAATCTTGTAAGCTTAATCCTAATTAGGGTCGCAGGGAGGCTGGCACCCATTTCAGCAAACTCTGGGCAAGGGCGGGGTGCACCCTGGATAGCTCGCCAGGCCATCGCAGGGCCAACACCCACACAACCATTCACACTCACACTCACACACTGGAACAGACAATTAGCCTACTGTGCCTGTTTTTGGACTGTGGAAGGAAACCAAAGTACATGGAGGAAACCCACACAAGCACGTGAATGCTTACTAACTTCCTCCTACTGAACTCTGATAAGACAGAAGTACTAGTACTCGGTTCGCAGGCAGCTAGAAATAA
>JAOUQZ010000012.1:14638360-14650136 GCA_028564935.1 Neosilurus hyrtlii
GGATCACTCCCTTCACCGCACCCTGTCGTGTCTGTCCTGCTTTTGGGTCTATCAAGTTGATTGTACCAGGCCTAACAGCGAACTTTTTAAGGTGCACCCCACCTTTGTCTAGAGTCGGCTGAGACAGACTCCAACTCCACTCTAGTAGGATTAAGCAGTCCGTCAAATGAATGAATGAAGTAATGAATGAATGAATAATCACATTGCAATTCAGAGCCTGATCCATCACTGCATCCATTATATTTTCCACAGATACACTAGTCAGCGGCTTGGATGAATTAGTGCAATAAAATAGAAACATATAGTCCAGTCTCAACCTGAGAGCTGCTATGAGCCTATAAATGATTCACAACTCTTCCCACTGTGCTAAAATATTGATAGGCCTATTTTGATCAGTCACGCTGACAATTATTAGTCCACCCTGTACATGCAACACTGAATCCCTAGATACAAACACTGGCCCTGACCAAGTATCTTCTCTTCCAGAGTTCAAACTTTTTTCTCTCATCTTTCTCTAAACTTGAGATTCTGTAAATGCTGTATGAAGGTCAATTTCTTTGTGAGTGTTTGCTTATTGGGACGTGATGAGATCTTAGATTGCTAACAAAGAGCCTCTTGGTTTAGAAGAGCAAACAGTACCGAGAGCCATCAGGTGAAGGGAAAGAGTGAAGAGAACACAATTGGCAGGTGAAATGATGAAGGTGACACTGTGTGGCGTAGTAGTTAGTATGTCGGCCCCACAGATAGAAGGTCCTGGGTTTGGGTTCTGGGCCTGGGGCCTTTCTGTGTAGAGTATGTTCTTCCTGTGCTTGCATGGGTTTCCTCTAGGTCCTCTAGTATTCTCCCACAGTCCAAAGACAAAGACATCTTTGTAATATTATAATCCATTCAGCTGTTGTAGTCAGTGAACTGCTGCTGCAGGGTTTAAAGTATCAGGTTCTGGAAATCGACTTCTTGAATATTTGTCTGATTTTGGATCTGTTTAAAATAACTGCTGAGTTAGTTTTTAAAGCCAGTTTTAAATAAAATTAAGTTTGTTTTTGGGACACTTTAAAGTAGCAGTTAAGCTGTTTTTTGGGCTAGTTTTAAATGTCATTTGAGATTATTTTGGAATCTCATAAATGGCAATTATAATGTTTGTGGGTCAGCTGTACTGTAATTGGCTGGTTTTAGGCCCATCAGATGAATCTTATACTGGATTTTGAGTGTTTAAATGATCCTTCGTTCTTTGGTATAAATGGCAATTGGACTAATTTGATCAGTTTTAAATGGCCATTAGGAACATTGATCAACCTTTTCTAATACATCATGCATTTATTAAACTACCTTAAAGGAACCTGCTGTAGATTCCCTGATTGTTTTTTTCCTTTTTTTTTTTTTGCTCTATTGTATTAATCCGGCAAGGGAAATTATTACCTCTGCATTTAACCCATCCAAAGTGAGCGCACATACGTAAACAGTGAGCCACACACTTTGGGGCCCTTTTTTTCTTTTCTTTTCTATTCTTTATTATTTTATTTTATTCAATTTTATTTTATTTTAATAGATTTTTTATTATTATTTTATTTACTTTCATTTTATTATTTTCTTTTCTTTCATTTATTTGTTTGTTTGTTTGTTTGTTTTGTTTATAATGCCAGTTCACTTGCTACATAAATTAACAAATTTAACTGTTTGTTTGTTGGGACATGATAGTCTTACATTGCAAGAATCGACCAAGAATATTTTAGTTTACAGAAGTCAGACAGCCCTGAAAGCCTTTCGGTGAAAACCTATGAACACTCCCATTTAAACCCTCCTTTTAATGTTAATGCGATTCACCAAACTTGTTTTATCATTAATTTATTTAGCTTAGTTCTTTTTTTTGTAATGCTGCTAAATGATACATTTTACATTCTAACCTCTCAACAGATTTCAGTTTCTTCCTTTGAATCTTTTTCACTTAATTCTTTATATCGGACAAGAACAGGATAGTGTATTTTAATAGTTGTGTGTATTGTATTGAAGCATTTAAATGCAACCATTGTAAAACCACAAGTGTCAGAAACTGAATAGCAAATAAATCATTCAGAAAGGGGACAGAAAATGCAGCTTTTTGAACCATCACTGATATTAAATTGGTTTTCCACACTAGTTGATACATTATCATTACAGTCAGGTTTCCGAGTCTTTCAGAGGACAGCTTGACAGCTTGCGGAGCTTGCCTTTAGTTGCACTTAAATGGCGAACCCACCAACACATTTATCAAGAGTGCATTAGCGGTATGTATTGGAACAAAAAAGTGAAGAATAGGCATAAAAGTGTATTTTGCACATGTTTAATTCAACATTTAGAGGCTATCTGCTGAGCTTTCGAGTTCTCGTTCACCACTCACAGAATTAATAATGTGTCACTTGGAGTAGCCTCTCCTTCATTTCAGACGGGGCGTTCCAACATGATATCATTGTAATCGGGATATTTTCAATAAGGCATGGATCATGCTCATAATTCCAGAAACACAAGCCATCCTCTTTAAGCCACATGAGACCTTTAAATCCAGAATTAAGGGTTACATGTGCCATATTTATCAGCAGTACTCTTTCTCTTGTCCTAAATAAACTTTGAAAAGGTCAGTGACTCGAATGAGTCTGAAAATGCTGATAGCATCCCTGTCACTACCGATACAATACATTATTGCTAGAAAACAGGCTCGGTTTCCTCCCGTGGTACTTGAAAGTGTGTGAAACCTTTAGAATTTTCCATATTTCTGCATAAATAGGATTTAAAACATCATCAGTTTTTTCACAGGTCGTAAAAGTAAACAAAGGAAACCCAATTAAACATTCATTCACTCACTCATTTGCCAAACCCTAATCTCAGCCAACACTGGGCGAAGGCGGGGTACACCCTGAAGAGCTCACGAGACTATCACAGAGCAACACACACAACCATTTATACTCACATTCACACCTGGGCAGTGGTGGGTCAGTGGTTAAGGCAATGGGTTTACTGGTAAACTGATCCGAAGATTGGGGTTCTATTCCCAGTACCACCACTGTTGGATCCATGAACCAGGCCCTTAACCCTCAATTGCTTGGTTGTATAAACATGCTAATTGTAAGTCACTCTGGATTAGAGCATAAATGGTACAGAATATCCTCATATATTCACTGCAGGATAATTTCACCTAGGGGCAATCTGGAACAGCCAATTAGCCTAATGTGCATGTCTTTGGACTGTGGGAGGAAACTAGAGTACTTGGAGGAAACCCATGTAGGCACAGGGGAAACATGCAAACTCAATACAGAAACGTCGGAGTCTGTTTATTGTCTTCTCTTCATTCTTTCCCTTCACCTGATGGCTCTCAGAACTGTTTGCTTTTCTAAACTAAGGAGCTCTTTGACGGCAATCTAAGATATCATCACATCCCAATGAGCAAACACTCACAAAGAAATCGACCTTTATAGGTCCGTCTAGAGCATTTACAGAACTTTCAAGTCTAGGCAAAAAAAGATGAGAGGACAAAATGGAATAGAAAGAACAAGTGGGAACTCTGGAAGAGAAGAACTGATAAAGAAAATACTTGGTTAAGGTTAGTGTTTGTATCTAGGGATTCAGTGTCGCATGTTCAGGGTGGACTAATAATTGTCAGCGTGACTGATTCAAATAGGGACTCGAACACAGGACCATCTTGTTGTGGAAGTTTAACCACTACACCACCATGCCGCCCCTCCCAATACAGCAAATGAGACAAAAAAAGCAATCCTAAAGTTATTAGTCGTTGTACCAAAGAATGGTTAAAGTATAATAAATGTAGTGTAACATGTTGTGGCATCCAATAGAAATGTTGTGTGAGCAGTGAGGGAACCAACCAGCATCGCGATATTGAAGTGGTTCTGTATGTAGGAATGGAAAAAAAATCCCTCCAAGTAATTGTGGAGGACTGAATAACAGTTACCACATACACTGTCCAGCCAAAAAAAAAAGTCCCACACATGAATAGGTTGTTGTTCCACCTTTAGCGTTGCTTACAGCATGTAGTCATCATAACAACATAACATTTATTTCCATAAAGTGTCGGGTTCATTTCTCACCGACACCTTGAATCGATGAAGGAAAAACTGAACCCCTCCATAAAGTCTTCTCCAGCACATCCCAAAAACCTTCAGTATGGTTAAGATCAGGACTCTGGGGTGGCAATACATATGTGAAAATGATTCCTGAACCATTCTTTCACTATTTGAGTCCCAATTTCATATCCGTGCAATCAGGAAAGAAAAAAGTCCAGTGATGTGATAACCTGCTCATTCACTACATTCAGATCATCAGCTGACTTCATTTTATTGACACATTAATGTTGCTGAGCCTCGACCGGACCAACTGGAGCAACAATGCCATGGAGATCACATGCTGTGATCAAGGCTAAAGGCTCTCCAAGAAAATATTAGAGTGTGCGACTTTTTGTTGGCTGGGCGGTGTATATTTAGTTACAGATATTACTACACAAGGGGGTCTGAAAGCAAAGGTTCACATACTTTTTCCACTCAGAGATGTACTACTGGATAATTTTCCTTAAATAACATGCAACCAAGTGTAATATTGTTTGTCTTATTTGTATAATTGGCTTCTTTTCATCTACTTTTGAGACAACCTGATGTCTGAAATCATATTTATGCAGAAATAAAAACATTTTAAGAGTTTGCAAACTTTCAAGCACCACTGTATATCCCTTTGTGATGCACAAATGAATAAAGTATAATAATAAAGCTGTCAGGTGCAGACATGATAATAATGAGACTAACATCTTTATTATTGTTTTTCACACTGGAGTTAGAAATGTTTCAGAGAAACAGAGGCTAATTAGCTCAATCAGGTGACAATTTACGCTAACATAAGATGCGTACAGCAAAGTAAATTTCTCCTGAGTGTTGAGCATGTTACTGCACTCTTGACAATAAATTATGTACACTCTAATCTGGAGCTGCTCATGCAGAAATGATGATGTCATGTTTACCAGCATCGTACAGTGTTTCTGCGACAGAACTCTTCATGGCTGGGATGACAAATGTGTCAGGAAATGTGTTTAGCCTTGATTACTGTCTGCATCCTTTTTGTTTCATGAGCTTAACTGCTAATGTAAGGACAGTCTGAAAGGCAGTGAAGCAATGCTCACAATCTCTCATTTCATTTCTGGAAATTTTCCTTTAAATGAGGCCAAGCAGTGAGTTAATATCATCCTGTATATAACCTAATTCTGGCATGAGAAAGAAATAGACAGTCAAAAGTCTTTCTGCGGCAGTGGGCTACTTTTTATTATTCATTTCCATGTTTTCTTTCTTTTTTTTCAACCGTCGTTTTCTTTTTTCTTTTTTTTTTATTTAAATTTATGATTTTTTTTTTTCCCCCTGCGAATTAAAGGTGGAAACATTTAACATACATTAAGCTCTAGCTGTTTTGTAAGCAAAATAAGTAAGCTGGAAGCCTTTTAATGCCAAAGACTAAATGCATAATCTATCACTTATGCACATATTGTATGTGAGTATACCGTTTTTATTATTTCTTTTAGCCCTGGTATAAAAATTCATATTCTTCTTACTGTTCTACATACATTTCTTATGGATCTTGGGAGAATTTGTTTATTTTTTACTTTGTGATCACTTCCTTTATTCTGGTCACTAAAATCTTAGAACAAATTGTGAAAATGTAAAAAGAAATTTAAATTTTGCCACTATATCCACTACAGTGCATTTGGAAATTGGCCTAGGAGCCACAGTGGTCTAACCCACAAAAACTGAAAAATGAGACAAGGTTATAGCAGAAAAAGCGTCTAACCACGGAGTTGCTTTTGAAACATCAAAAAACATTTTCATTAATTTTCATTTCATCAAAAGCCAGAGTCAGTAGCCGAGGATCGGTCCGGCAGAACCCACGCCTTCGACTGCCACCCAGCTGACACTGCACCCAACCCCCATGAGTCCATGAGAGGGCCCCCGCACACCGACCCAGGTACAAGCAAAAGAAGATAAATGAATGAATAATTTTCCTCATGTAATTGTACTCGCCAAGCCAAACAAGTATGGCTTTGAACATGAATTTCAAAGAGATGAGATGAATTTCCTTTCTTTTCTCCCCTATATCTTGCGTCCCTCTGTCCCTCCGTCCTCCTTTCCGCCGTCATACGTGTACACATAGGAACCCTGTGTTATTTAAAATTATGTAAAATTTTACACCTCGAAAAAGGAAAACCATAAGAAAATGTTTCTGGGAGACAGTAATATAGAGAACAAGAGGTGTATAATACTGATGTCACATCATGTAATTTCATTCTTATTGGCATGAAATAAATGAACAGCTAATTATATTCTTGTGTTGTTGAAATGCTCTCTTAGCGGTTTCTAAATGGTGTACTTTTCATGTCGAGACTAAGATTGCATGTTTGGTTCCCTCATTTGTATTTCCTTCTATTAACA
Organism: Neosilurus hyrtlii; assembly: GCA_028564935.1. Classification (NCBI taxonomy): domain Eukaryota; kingdom Metazoa; phylum Chordata; class Actinopteri; order Siluriformes; family Plotosidae; genus Neosilurus; species Neosilurus hyrtlii. The sequence continues at coordinate 14,644,810 of JAOUQZ010000012.1, forward strand.
AGTTATTAAAACGAATTAATGCTGATATATATATATATATATAGAGAGAGAGAGAGAGAGAGAGAGAGAGAGAGAGAGGACATGTACGGAGCCTGTAAGGGAACACAGATAAAATAAAAGAAAATATTGATCTAAAGTATCTGGTTATGTTATCTCTGAATGACACTTAAAGCAGGATATGACATCTTGTGGTCTGTTTCAGAGCAGGGGATACACCAGCCTTGAGTCACCTGATCACCTGATAATATAACGGTGAAGCCAGACAAGCAAAGCTACAGTGTTTTGATAGGCGAGTCCAACATTAAAATACAGCTCAATTATATCACATATTTCCATTTATATACACAGCTTATACTTTCTCCTCCGCTCCAAAAACTTTCTCCTGCACACGAGAAAGCAATGTTTTTTTTCTTCTGTGTTCCATTACAGGCTTCGTAGATCTCTGTATGGGGTTTGAGAGTTCCCGCCATAAACTTGTCAAGTAAGGAAAATCATACGGGAGCTCTGCTTTTAGGCACCACCTAAATCTATATATTATTTTGACAGATGTGTATAAGGTCCATGCGAGCCTGAATGGTCCTGTCATCTTCCTGATGATCTTATGTGAGCATAATCCCTGATTTTTTTTATACTGCAGAAATTTTCATGTCATTTTTTTTCGCACAAATAGCTTCCTGTTGGTTAGACCACTCTGGTTCTCAGCCATGGTCAGGCTTTGGAAATGAACTGGACTTGATTATGGTTGAATTATTGGTCAGATTGTAATTGCCACTGTGCTGCTTTTGGACCAGTTTAATTGCCACGTGATTTGATTTTTGAGCCAGCTTTAATGGTGCCTATATCACCAGTGTATAGCCTTTGTGTTTTATCTCCTATTATCAGGTAATTTTGGCTGAATACAGAGGTTTCTCGGTGAAACCACCTTAGCTCACAGGCTTAGTGTCTCTTATTCACCTGTTTTACATCTTGTTTTGGTTCTGTGTCTGTTTACAATAATAATAACAACACGATCTTGTGACTGGAGGAACGAACTTGCATATGTGCCATAACTTGTGAGCACAACGGCCATTCATAGAAGGTGAATCATCGCACCCGTTGCAGGGGTCACTGACACTCCTGAATGGGTGTAAGCAAATCGTTTCAGAAAGACATTGTGGCTGATTTAGTTCCAAGAGATAACACTGTATTTCATGTTTATTAAATATGTTATCAGTATACATCGGCATCTTGGGGTTGGCAAGAGTGCAGAACACTTAATCTTGGATTTTTCCACTTTCTACTAATTGGTTATCGCACATGCGCAAGATCGTTCCACCGGTCATACGGTCTTGTTACTGTTATTGTAAACAGACACATAACCAGAACAAGATGTGAAACAGGCGAATAAAAAATACTACGCCTGTGAGCTGGGGTGGTTTTGCTCGGACACCTTTGTATTCAAAGTGAACTGATAATGGAGGATCGAACACATTGGCTCTGCACTGGCGAATAGGCCCCTTTAAAATGCTCGTGTTTACCAGCACAATAAGAGACCCAAACCAAGCTATTCCACCAAAGATAAATGTCAATCTATTCTTGTTTTGTCAGACTGTTTTACTGTATAACCCTGGGGAAGTTTAACTTGGAAGGATGTGCAATCAGTGTAGGGCAATAAACACTGATGTCTGGATTGCTGAAAATTGTTAAACATTCTAATTACCATTAGTAATCTCAGACAATAAGGACAAATATGATTATCCTGTCATCTATAAACATTCATTCTGGCTAATTGATAGCCAGATGGCTTTTGTGTGTGTGTGTGTGTGTGTGTGTGTGTGTGTGTGCGTGTGTGTGTGTGCATGTGCGTGTGTGTGTGAAGTTATAAGTAGAATCTACATGGTTTTTAGTTTGTGTGTTGTTGTTTTTTGGGGTTTTTTAATAGGTTTTTTATCCTATAAAGTTGAAAATAAGGTATATAACATTAATAAATACAAAAGTGCACTCTAAAACTACAGCTAGCATGGTTTGCCTAATTTTTTTTGGTGAGCTGTTTAGGGTGTACCCTGCCTTCAGCCTATGTCAGCTGAGATAGGCTCCAGCCTTCGCACAACCCTAAAAGGATTAAATGGTTTGGCAAATGAGTGAGTGAGTAAGTGATTGAGTAACCAACGATAGACTAGCATCCCATCCAGGAGGAGTTGAACTCCTAGTCACTTCATACTAACCGGGATAACCTCCACCACGATGAGCCACTACCAGCTCCAGTGCAAAAAGCCCAGCAAACTTTAACTACAGAAAAGTAGGTACAAAAATTAGGGTATTACATTTTTTATCAGATCTCTTGATTGAAATTTACCAAAAACATTACATATGACTTTTTATTAATAATATATTTTATTAATTGAATGCTGTGTTTTTATTAAATTTACTTAAATAACACACATTTTAAAACAAATTTAACTGTTGGCATTTTGTGCATTTATACTGGTATGTCTAACACGAACAAATATTTCAATAATGTTCAGGAATTTACTTAAGGTACTATATTTTTTATTAACGTGATATTTTGTAAGCCCCTGAATTATTATGTAACCCTGGGTTTACACTGGGGTCACACAATCTGATTGTGATCTCCGCAATTCCAAAAAGCATGGAACACCACAATTTATGAGCACACTTAATCAAGATCTCCTAAAATGGTGCATAAAGGTCTGTTACGCATTGTTAAGGTCTACTGCGCTCTAGTACGATTCCCACGTTCTATCACGATTGGCATCAAATTGTAATAAATCGTAATAATTGTGGGAAAATTTTTGAATGTTAAACATTTTGCCACGATCAACATGGTCATCACGAATTCACCAAGTTCCCCCATGATCATCGTGAATCCACCAAGTTACCTCATGATCATCACGATTCCACCAAGTTCCCCTTATGATCATCACGATTCCACCAAGTTCCCCTTATGATCATCACAATTCCACCAAGTTCCCTCATGATCATCACGATTCCACCAAGTTCCCTCAAGATCATCATGAATCCACCAAGTTCCCTCATGATCATCATGAATCCACCAAGTTCCCTCAAGATCATCACAATTTCACAAAGTTCCTTCACGATCATTATGAATCCACCAAGTTCCCTCAAGATTATCAAGAATCTACCAAGTTCCCTCAAGATCATCATGAATCCATCAAGTTCCCTCATGATCCTCACAAATTTCACATAGTTCCCTCATGATCATCACGATTCCACCAAGTTCCCTCATGATCATCACGATTCCACCAAGTTCCTTCATGATCATCATGAACCCACCAAGTTCCCTTCAAGATCATCATGAATCCACCAAGTTCCCTCAAGATCATCATGAATCCATCAAGTTCCCTCATGATCCTCACAAATTTCACAAAGTTCCCTCATGATCATCATGAATCCACCAAGTTCCCTCAAGATTATTACGAATCCACCAAGTTCCCTCATATCATTATGAATTCACTAAGTTCCCTTAAGATTATCACAAATCCACTAAGTTTTCTCAAGATCATCATAAATCCACCAAGTTCCCTCATGATCATCATGAGTCCACAAAGTTCCCTCAAGATCATCACGAATCCACCAAGTTCCCTCAAGATCATCACTAATCCACCAAGTTCCCTCATGATCATCATGAATCCACCAAGTTCCCTCAAGATTATCATGGATTCACTAAGTTCCCTCAAGATTATCATGGATTCACTAAGTTCCCTCAAGATCATCATGAATCCACCAAGTTCCCTCAAGATCATCACAAATCCACTAAGTTCCCTCATGGTCATCATGAATCCACCAAGTTCCCTCAAGATTATCATGGATTCACTAAGTTCCCTCAAGATTATCACAAATCCACCAAGTTCCCTCATAATCATTATGAATTCACCAAGTTCCCTCAAGATTATCACGAATCCACCAAGTTCCCTCAAGATCATCATAAATCCACCAAGTTCCCTCATGATCATCACAATTCCAACAAGTTCCCTCAAGATCATCACGAATCCACCAAGATTATCACGAATCCACTAAGTTCCCTCATGATCATCATGAATCCACCAAGTTCCCACATGATCATCATGAATCCACCAAGTTCCTTCATGATCATCATGAATCCACCAAGTTCCCTCATGATCATCACAAATCCACCAAGTTCCCACATGATCATCATGAATCCACCAAGTTCCTTCATGATCATCACGAATTCACCAAATTCTCTCAAGATCATCATGAATTCACCAAATTCTCTCAAGATCATCATGAATCCACCAAGGTCCCCTTATGATCATCACGAATCCACCAAGTTCCCTCAGTGTTCTTTGTTCTTCCTGTGATTTTGTCTATTATGCCATGAGCGTTTGTTTTGGTTTTTCTGCCCTGCCACATAATTGGTCTATTACTGATTGTATTCACCTGTTCTGTGTTAACTTCATGACTTTTTGCTTTTATATTGAATTGTATAATACTCATTAATAATAATACTCTAAACACCTTTGAACCATGTCTGAATTCAACCCCAAATGTAAAAACATCCCTATAAAGCACCTATATGATCTGGTGAGTTCAACCAAAATAGATATAACAGAAAGCCAACACTGAACAGAGGGGTTAGATAAATGGTCAAAGGGCTGATATTGCTTTCCAGTGTGAACTGCGTGCTACTGCTGTACACTGTACTGTAATAGGAGGCATCCTATATATCCAGAAGACAAAAGCAAACTTGTTTCCTCAGCTTCCTGGCACCATGTAATCACATTCAGTGTGAGAGAAATTAAATTTGCTTCGGCACCAAGAAACACTGCAACATCTGTTCAATTACGCTTACAGCTTCTCGCTCTCCTGGATCATCATCCTCACTGTTGCACACTAGCAGGGTGAAAAATAAAAGACTGTGGTTAGTACAAACACAAAGTCAACAGCCTAAATCAATTTAAGAATGTGCATGCGTTGTATATACAGTCAGTAGATTTGCGTATATTTATGCATCTGTTAAAATAAAGGATATAGAGGAAAAAATAGTGTGTTTGATTCATTCTGGCATGATTTGGGGATGTGAAGAAAATGTGGAGGAAACTCACACGAACTTGGGGAGAACATGCACAGATACTCCACACAGACAGTAGCCGGAGCTGAGGTGCAGAAGGTTTCCCTCTGTATTCCTTTGTTTCCATGTATATATATATATATAAAAATATATATATATATATATATAGATATAGATATAGACAGATAAATAAATAAATAAATAAATAGATAGATTAGTCAATAAATAATTAATTAATAGATTGATTGATTGCTTGATTGATTAATTAATTATATAT
>JAOUQZ010000012.1:14650236-14668557 GCA_028564935.1 Neosilurus hyrtlii
TCTCTCTCTATATATATATATATATATATATATATATATATATATATATATATATATATATATATATATATATATGTATTTATATATATATATAATTTTTTCCCTTGTTTAGGGAGTTTACACATTTTTAAAAACTGAAGTCTTGCATTTAAAAATACACCTGCGCTGAGCCATATAGCACAGAACTACATTACCCATCATCTCCAGCACATTACATGACCAAGTCACATGTCCCATTAATTACTTCACCTGTGTCTTGTTATGCCTGGTTGTTAGTAGCATGTGTGACGTTTCTCTTAAGATTTTGTATAAAGTATTTGTCATGTCATGTCATTTTCTTAACCGCTTAATCCTAATTAGGGTCGCGGGGAGGTTGGCGCCCATCTCAGCCTACTCCGGGCGAGGGCAGAGTACACCCCGGACAGCTCGTCAGGCTATCACAAATAAAGTATTTTATTTTAGTATTTTTTATATATATATTTCCTGCACTTGCGTCTGCTTCCTGGCAACAATACAATCAAAAATCTTGAAGTGTACATATATGACCATAATCTATTCCAAACAGTGCCCTGCGATGGCCTGGCGAGCTGTCCAGGGCGCACTCTTCGCCCACCCGGAGATGCGCCCCCGCTCCCGCCGAGATGGGCGCCAGCCTCCCTGAGAACCCAATTAGGATTAAGCGGTTCAGACATGAAATCTGGTCCAAACAGGCTTAATTTGGATTTTTCCAAACAAATCACAGTCTGGGTGTCATTCCATTTGTATTCCTCACCCCCCACACACACCCCACACACACACCCAGCGCAAATTGGTGGGCATACAGGAATCACCCTGTCCTTCCATCTGTCCATTTCTCCTAAAACGCTGAATGGATTTTAATGAAACTTCACACAGTTGTAGGGTACCACCAGAAAATGTGCATGAAGTGAAGTGTTTAAAAGAGGAGAGAACTGAACTTATTCTATAGTTATTTTTAGTAAAGTTATTTTTATTTTAAATGCAGTGTATATTTGTTTTTTCTACTTTGTTCTTCAAAGATATTCATTCAGTTACGCTGATTGTTTGTGTCACCATTTCCTCACACCCTGCTAATTGCACACGCTAGTATTGACTTCAAATTTCCAGCTTTGCTTCTTTGTTGTGTTTTTTCCACCTCAAGTTCATTTCCAAAACATTTTACTAAGTTTGTCATGAAAGGCATCCCAAAAGAATAGAGTGACACTAGAAATAAAAGTACAGAAAAGTAACAAAACTTAAGAGAAAAAGATTTTTTCAGCGAGAGGTGAATTGGGCTTCCTTGCTGTGTGCAGGAGAAAGGTTTCGGAGTTCAAGGAAGGCTCAGATACGGAGAGTGAAACTCTGCTTTCATTCTGCAAGCAATTTGCCAGCAAGGCAGCGAGAGACTGAAACTCCGGCTGTCTTTTTATCACAAGTTGAAAAGGCACTCGGTTTTCTCCTCATGTAGTTGGTGCTAATTAGCTCACCCTGGAGATTACCCAGAAGGCTGCTAAACACCACCCCCTCATGCACACCTCCCAAAAATAAAATCTGCCTTTCTGTAATGAACGTTAGTGGGCTACTGCTGCAGACTAAAGACAGAAAGCTTCCTGTAATGGCCTTGCTCTCTTATTAAAGTGTCATTGTCAAAAAAAAAAAAAAAGATAGACTCCTTGAGACTCCTTTTTGGATATTATTTAAACTCCTAATGAAAAGGCTTGAGAGTGATGATTTACATTTACATTTATGGCATTTGGCAGACGCCCTTATCCAGAGCGACTTACATTTATATGTCATTGAGCAATTGTGGGTGAAGCGCCGACCTGCTGATCAGTAACCCAGAGCATTAACCACGGAGCCACCACTGATCAGCACATCACCATTTGTTTCAATATGCTGACGTACTTTCTTTTGAAACAGAAAGTCCAAGTAATGGCACTGATTTCTGTTCCATATCACAGCCAAATTCATTTAAAGGGTACCTGTGCGGTATTCCTATTACTATCTCTTTAAAAAGATCATGTATGACATCAGCAGTTCTATCAAGCAACGTCATTCCTTGCTTCTTGTCAAGTGCACGGAAGTACTACTAGGCATGCGCAGTTACACATCAGCACAAGCCTTACTCTGAAAACGTTTCCTTTCGGACCCAATTCAGTAGTCTGCGAAGACCACTTCTAGCCAACCTGCTATTGGCGGGACCTCCAGGCAGAACTACTTGGCACAAAGCCCAAGCTTTTACGTCTAAACGCTGTTCCTATGGAATTTTTTCATAAAAAGTCAAAGGATGACAATGGATGGGAGCAGCACCTCGCCAAAAGGAACCAGTAAAAGGTAACAGCCTTTAGTATGCAGGGAGTTTTAATACCTAAAATGTCACTCGCTGCTTCTTTACTTGTGCTGGACAACCCGGCCCAACGATTTCACGTCATTTCCAGTAATAAAAAGATTGTTCCAAATTTGGTTCAACCCCTGCTAGTAATCCACAGGATAAAATTGCTTTTTTTATAGTGCTTTTTATGGTTGTTCATGTTAAAATAAGCTCCGTATCACTTAAACATATTACGTTACACACAAACTATGCTGTAAGGATGACCAATACCAGTAGTCTTTAAGATACGCCACACTTTTATCAAATCAAAACAATCCTGACAGTAGATTAGTGGAAAAAAGACAGAGAGAGTTTGTTCAGCTGTGGAGGATTTTCTCACCACCATGTTCACTCACACCTGCTGACATAATGAGGCGAATCTCCAAGATCAAACAGTGCCGAAAGGTTTTGGAATTATTCCAAGTTAATAATGACATGAAAATGAAAGGTTTTGGAATTATTCCAAGTTAATAATGACATGAAAATGAAAGGTTTTGGAATTATTTCCTACATGTTTGAGCTGATGTTGATCGTCATTGGCTCTGATGATGATGATGATGCCGCAATGCAGCTTTACATATTTGTTTAAAGATGGTGATTTTGAACATTTCTCTATAAATCCTATACATCCTATTCATGGTGATGATGATGATGCCGATTCTGGAGAGTCATTACCTGGAGGCATCTGACACATCTGAATTAATGATAAATTGTGTTTCATTCATTTATTCATTTTCTGAAGCGCTTAATCCTAATTAGGGTCACGGGGAGGCTGGCACCTATCTCAGCCGACTCTGGGCGAGGGCAGATTACACCCTAGACAGCTCAGCAGGTCATCGCAGGGCACAAACACCCTAACAGCAACCCAATGGCCTACTCTTTCCAAATGACAGCAATGGGGGTTTTTTTACATGCCTCTCACCACAGACAGTGAGAGACAGCAGTGACAACTCGGTGATAGTGGGGCTTGAACCCCCGACCTTCAGATCAATAAGCCATCAACCGGGCCACCACCGCCCCATAAATTGTGTTTGCTTACTCTTAATAATGAAGAAGGCTTGATGATGTACTAATATAAAGACTGAGGCACTGTCTAACAGCAGAGCTCCCAATAGATTTCTCTCGAAAGGTGTCTGAGCCTGAGTTTGCTTTTTACTACCTTTCTGATTTCCACTTTATTGTTTGTTTTTTTTTTTATTTAAGTCTCTGTTTAATGAGTTCATGTTCTATCAAGCATTTAAATTTAGTGTTTGCTCTAACAACGTTTATTTATGTGCAAGTCTGTCTGCCTATCTGAGATTGATTGTGTTTTGTTTATTCTGTACGAGTCTGAGCAGTGGTGTATGAGCCTCTATTATTTGTGTTTCAGTTTTGTTATTAATAAAAAATATGTTCTGTTTGTTTTATTGCTGCCTGTCACCATATGTCATTGATATATAACAGCCAATTAGCATTAACTCAGTGGCATAGCAGCCTTAATGTTCCTTGTGGTGAGCACACGTGGACACGGGACACCATCCAAGTCATCTTCCATGGCTGTGGTTCTCCGCTCAGGAGCACCGCTATAGAGAAGAAATTGCATTCTCAATCAGATTTAGGTAGCGAGGAAATCCAGCACCTAAACCCCCAAGTGGGCCAAACACTTCTCGAAAAAGTGCCTGTCACATAACTGCTGAATTTCACAAATTTCACCTTCTTCAAAACTTAACAAAAGAAAGTTGGAAAACAGAATAGTGTGTGGAGAGACGCAAAGCCAAAAACACACTGGTGAACTGTGTTTGCTGCTATGTGTCCGTGGGTGGGACATGTACGTTTTTAGAGACACAAGACTAGTACAGGATGAGTCATCTAAAAAAATAATATTAAAATAAATAAAAAAATAGCAATCATTTTCCAGAAAGAGTTGAACTCTTTGTTTTTTCCCCTAAGTATTCTATAGATTGGTGTCAATAACACTAACAGGCAGCTCTAAAATATTCGATTTCTAGGTCATTTCAATGATTTACCACAGAGAAAGCTAAAAGATAAGAAAGCTAATAGCTTTACAGAGGTTTGCTGATTTGACAGCTGTGCAATTTATTCTCTTAATGGCTCTTAATTACCTAATCATAACTCATACAAAAAGTGTTTACAAAAAGCCTCACTGTCTACATTTCAGACACAGGAATCTCATTTCGTGTGACTGCACCGTGGGAACAGCACCTCACGAACTGTCTTGTTAAAATGTTGAAGTAATGAGCATCACTCCTCCTCACACTGCTGAAGGAGCGCCGTCAGGTTGGATTGTCTGCCTGTCTTCACCTGCCAAATTCCTTAACTGCTCGCTCTCTCGTTAGTGTTTAATACTCTTCGTCTTTAAGAAAGAGCGGTGTGTCTAAATTTCATCTCATCTGCCCGCAGTAATCTCAGTCAATGGCGAGTTCATTTATTAACTCTTATATTGACTTTAAGAGAGATTTTAAAGTGGATTAGACAAGAGGAGAAGACAAGATGCGTGAATAATAAGCTGCTACACGTCATTCTTTTTAAATATGTGGTCTTAAATGTTTTATGATAGTCAGAGGAAAGTTTGTGTTAATTCCTTGTTATAATTCTCATCAGTATTTCATGAGATGGATATTTTTGTTTCCCTGCAACAGATCGATGACCTGTTCAGGGTGTACTCTGACTCTCGCTTGTAGTCTAACCAGGATTGACTCCAGACTCTAATGATAAGCTATATAGATGATGGATGGATGTTTTTGTGATCGCCTGGTGAACTGAAGTGGATATGTGCAATGAACATGCTGAAAATGTGAGCTTTATTTCTTTACATTTTATGACTGTGTCCATGGATCAACCCAAGAGGCATCAGGATTCATTCATTCATTCATTTTCAAAGCCACTTAATCCTAATTTGGGTTGAGGAAAGGCTGGCGCCTATCACAGCTGACTCTGGACAAAAATGGGGTACACCCTGAACAGTTCACCAGGCCATAGCTGGGCCATCATAGATACAACCATTCACCCTCACTCTCACACCAATCCACTTGGACTGTGGGAGGAAACCGGAGTACCTGGAGGAAACCCATGCAAGCACAGGGAGAACATGCAAACTCCACCCATAAATGCCTCGAGCCAGGAATCGAACCCAGGACCTCCTTGCTGTGAGGCAAATGTGCCAACCACTGCGCCACCTTGTCGCCCGGCACGTCAGGATCGATAGTTCCATAGGATAGCAATCCTCCATATGAACCAAAATGTTAACCACGTGTAATCATATTAGGGTCGCTCAGCTGGCACTGGAAGAAGGAGGGATACACCCTGAACAGCTCAACAGACCATCACACAGCCAACTCATACCTAGGGGCGATGTGGAACAGCCAGTTAGCCCAAAGTGTATGTCTTTAGACTATGGGAGAAAACAGAGTATCTGGAGGAAACCCACACAGGCACAGGAAAAACATGGAAACTCCACACAGAAACGCCCTCGCCGAGCCCAGGACTCGAACCCAGGATCTTCTTGAGTTCTTGCCCCTCAAATGAACAGAAAGGTCAGAAAATCTCATAATATTAAACGACCTTTTAAAATTCCTGGAAGTAGAATTTGATCTGGATCATCCCTTGTCCAAAGCCCCACCTCTGGTAGAAAATTCATGCAAATCCAAAAATAACATTGTGAAAATAACAGAAAGTACATAGCACCCCCTGCTGGGCCTGCTGTAATATGACACTTCCAAAAAACATTTTATTTTACAATGTTAAAGACAGAAAAATTAAAAAATTCCTGGACACAAAATTTGATCTGGATCATATAAAGCCAAAAGTGTGAAATTGTAAGACAATATCAAAATGCTACAACCCCCCATTATCTAAAAAACATTCCATCCCCCTTCACATAAATGTAATGTTATAGTATATTCCTGAAAAACTTTTTTCCTGATATGTGTGCCCCATCTCTGAAAGAAATTTCATAAAAATCCAAAGATAATCTTGCTAAGAAGCACACAAACCTAACCAAAAACATAACTTCCCTGGCTGAGGTACTTACACCAGGCCCATGTGTAGTTTACTATGTTGTATATTGCATTTTGTTATTATTATGATTATTATTATTGGAATATCAGTAAAGATGGATTATGATATCAGTTTAATAATGACTCTGTTCACCTGTAGTGTTTAAAGATCATTTATACACATCTTTAATGATTCAAAGCCATTGTGGAAGCCATGGCATGATTAGTGGACAAGGGTGCCTTAAATTGCCTCTTCACTTCCATTATTCCTGTAATTTATTGCCTGATTTGGGACATGGATCGTTTCTGCTCTGCGCCATCAGTTAGAGGAAAAGTGTCACTATCTGCTAAACAGCTTCACTCCACATTAAATTTCAAATTTCCATGCAGAGATGGGTCCCTTTGCCATTTCTGTAATTAGGATTATGGTAATGAACATTATTTTAAAGCAAAACTCCAGTTGATGTTTTCCTCTCGGTTTGAAAGTGCTGCTTCATGGAGCAATTAACAGAAATGGGAAATAGATTGACTTTGTCAAGCTGCCAGTTCCTTGCAGACTCTTTCTTCAAGCACGTTGTTTGTTTTTGATTGTCATTATTAACTTTGAAGCCATGAAATTCAAAAAAATTTAAATTAAAATAAATAAATAAATAAAATCTTTATTCTCCATCGAGACCCGGTAGCAGGAGCGAAAGAAGAAGAGAAGACAGCATGTTCTCTTTTCTCGCTTGAGAGCATCTATGCTCTCGATTCTTTTCCATCATATGGACAGATAGCGATTGGGAAAGTTTTGTGAGAAAGGGATGTGTGAGGAGTCGGAGAATTGGCAGAGAAAGGAGACACAATATAATCATTCGCAGCACCTCGGATTACTGTAATACATCTTACATAAAATGTGCTGAAATCCAATTTAATGGATGGAGGTTATTACAAATAAAGCATTGTAGCAGTGCAGTGGGACTCGCGGTGAAATAATAAAAGGGCATGTTGATGGGAAAAGGGGGGGCCCTATTGGAGTCATTTCTTTTCATCACAGTGGTATCGCCTTGAAAGGAAAGGTGGTGGATTTCATTTGGGTCTTTTGTTCTCTACTTGTCATTGAACACACAGGATTGCTGCTCACCCTGAGTTTGAAATGGAAGAACCTGGATTTATTGCAGGAAGGAGTGCAATGGAAGACAGCAAAAGAGAAAGAATTTCAGTGTTTTTAATTAATTAATACTTTTATCACGTTTGTTTCACCTGCCGTGCCAGTCCTCTGGTGTGCCAATGAATCATAGAAATGCTCATTTTTGAAATGGATGTCTTCGGAAAGTAGTTCAATTACTATTCAGCGCATCAGCTATGCATTCATAATGGAATGGTGCTCGATGATTTTCTGGCTTTAAATCATAAGAAAGGAGGAAACGAGTCTTGGATTAGGTTACAGTGCCTCTCCGCATTCCCCGGGACTGCAGCTGAATAAGGGACAATGTACCCACATTAATACAAACAACTCCTCGTATCCAGACCCATGTTTCTGATGTACATTTTTTAGCATGTAGTCTTCCTCTTACTCACATTACTCTTATGTCTTGAAAGCACAGTCATCCTCTTAAACTCAGATGAGTTGCCTGGACCAGTTCCACTGTTCATCTTCAATTGTTACGATCATTCTTGGCATTTTTCATATCATCAGTTGGCATTCCTACATTTTAAACAGGTTGATCAATGCACTGTAGGTTTTGTTTGGTCACCCTGTGTGAAAATGTCACCCATAGTAGAAGGATTAACTCAGATGAATTGGGCAAGTCATCCACATGGAGGAACATCACATTCCCAGATGCTTGTTGTATGGAGAGTTTTCGTGTGGAAAAAGCCACCAAGGCCGATTGTACTCAGTACAGAGTTTCCATTAAAGCCAACCATTGGTGCAAGATCAGACCGAAGGAACTAGAGGGGTGGGCTGGAGACAAAATGCACTGGCATTACCACTGTCCACCAAGCCTTTGCAAACTTTGAGAAAGCCCGACATCAAAAGCCTATTACTACAAGAGAATAATGCCGCCATACAAAACCCGACAGTGATTACAACCATTAACTTTCACTGCTCTAGACCCCAGACTGCATCCAGAATTGCACAGACTCCAGAATGCATCAATAATTGCACAGACTCCAGACTACATCCAGAATTGCACAGACTCCAGAATGCATCAATAATTGCACAGACTCCAGACTACATCCAGAATTGCACAGACTACAGAATGCATCAAGAATTGCACAGACTCCAGACTGCCCAGATTTGCACAGACTCCAGAATGCATCCAGATTTGGGTTGCAGAGCTACCTCCAAACCCATTGATGAATTTCAGAAACAAGAGTCTTCTTAGGACCACCAGAAGAAGGTCGCTCACAAGTTCATTCTTACTTTGCCAGTGTGCAGTATATGTAGTTCTTGACTTTCTTATGATTATTGAAATATCAGAAATTTTATTTATATAGCTACTGTCTTATTGGATGTTGCTGCAAAGATATAATGAGCACAGCACACAACATCCAAGTGTACTGTACGCTCCATCCAGCTTGTCTACATTGTCTTTTCCAAGCCATTCAGTAGGACAGACCGAACTATAGGGCTGAAAAAATCTTGCTTCCTGTTGTCATGCAGAAAAGATTTCCACAATGTTCTTAGCTTATCAAGTGCATTCCATGCCTTCGCAGTGCATGTTAGGATGTCAGTCTCAGAGGAGGAGACGTTGCTCCTGAGACAGGTGAATTGCTTAACCTTCTTCAATTTCATGCTGTTCAATGCACAGTCCTCAAAAGTGCCGTACTTTGAAATGTTTCCAGTAACATTTTCCAAATCATGAATGTTGTAATTGTCTAGAATTGGTGAAAAGTCATAGCTCTCCTCAGCATCCCCAATAGGGACTTATATGTCCCACACAATTAATGAGGTTTATTTCACCACACTGGTCTTTACAAAAGTTGCCAACATCTATCACAAAAGCTGTGTGAAACCTTCCTGGACATTTGTTGGAGTTAATTAAGCTTCGAAGCTCTTTTCTTGCTAATCCAGTCTCTCTGGTTGCCCACATTTTGCAATACACAGCTTGCATACAAAACAAAGCAATTTTGCATAAGCATGACTAATACAGCACCTTATATGCATATTATGACAATTTGAAAGTTTAGGGTTCATAATGTTGTCTCTAGTTGCAAGCTGGATTGTGTTCTCCATCCTTGGGCACTGTATTAATGGGGGTCATTAGTAACACGTTAAATTCGGGCAGGTCATGCAGTTTGCCAGTACTAACGATGCCTTAGTGGTTGTTTGGCTTCAGACACTGTTAACTTTTAATGTTTTTCTCACTCTTCTCAATTGCTACCTTCTCTTTTCCGTTGCCATGGTGAGTTCAGCAAAGTAAATTTGGGATGTTGTGTGTGCTTCGAGCTCCAGGAATGCAGAGATTCAGGTCACCAAAAGTGGAGTGACCTTTGAAACAGGGCACCTCATTTACATTCTCGCTTCAACTTTTTAAACACTTTGGCACTTTCTTATGACATTAAGTCCATTCGAATTTATCAAGTGATGCCTGCAGTTTTTATTGCGTATTACAGGCTTGAAATTGATGCCTTATATTTTTCTTGCTCTGATTCATGCTAACAAAAGCAGGTTTACTTTCAGCCACTTACCTGTTAAAACTGCTTCTACCTTAAAACGCAGCAGGGTCGGATTCTCAAATTAAATTTTTTTTTTTAAATTGTGCCCATGTTTTAATATTTTTCTGGACAAACAGCTTATTCACAAGGATTCATGACAGTTATAGTAAATAAACTAAATTAAAAAAATAATTTTGTTTAACGTAAATGATAAAGCAGTATTATATATTACAGGTAAAATTTTTATGCAGCAGAGAGGGGCCAGGTGGTCCTGGCACAGTCATGCCCGAAGGGTTTATCATCAGCTCGCCCTCCCTACACGCAGCCCCGGCAGTGAATGGGATTTGCTCCCAGAAAGCACTGCTTAGTCGAACCCACCAAGAATCTTTCGGAGGATGTGCAGACTCCACAACACTGCAGCCTTCTGCATCACTCACACTACCAGAAGAGCAGTATTCCCGCTGGAGAATCTGGGTATTCTCCTGACCTGATTAATTAGGTCAGAAGGCACCAGACTCAAAGCACAAAGGACAATGGGGAGTCTGACAATCTCATACCTGGGATGCAAGTGCTTCATTTCGAAAGCAAGGTCTGCATACTTGCCATACTTCTCCTGGATCTTGTCAATCAACTCGATAACATAAATAAATTGATTTGTTTTTGTCATAAAGTATAAGATCAGGTTTGTTGGCTTGGATGTGGCTCAAGCTGTAAATGGACCTGTTTCACAAAGGTTTGTAACTATCGTTTTCCATGACGATTTCCTGGACATGTTCAGGATTATACCATGGATAGACCTTGGAGTCGAAGCTTAAGACATGACATAGGCGGTAATTGAGTGATCATGCCACACCATCCTGTCTCTTCAAGTATGCTGTCTGTGCCAAAGCAGGGCATTCACTGACAAGATGCTTTAAGTCTCGCTGAACTGGTGACACAAACAACATCTGTCATTTCCAAATTCAAGCAATATTATTATTAATATTAGTAGTATTAGTAGTGGTAGTATCATTACTATTATGAGCACTAATGTGATGCAGTGGTTAGCACGTCCACCTCACAGCAAGAAAGTCATAGGTTCCTGTCCCAAACTCGGATGTTTCTGTGTGGAGTTTGCATGTTCTCTGTGGGTTTCCTCTGGATACTTCTGTTTCCTCCCACAGTCCAAAGACATGCACATTAGGCTAATTGGCTGTTCAAAATCACCCCTCGGTGTGAGAGTGAGTTTTCACACATTTTCTGGCAGCAGTTGCAGCCACATCTCAATATTTCTTCAAGAATTTTTCTAGTTATTACTTTACATAATTGTACATTATGTAAAGTAACACTGATTAAACACTCATTGAATCACAACTAATTTTAGTATGCCTGTGTATCGGTAATAAAGTTTTCCGAATTGTGGAAAGACTTCCAGAATAAAAGACTTTCTGGTTTCTTGAAAATATGATGAATTGTGCGTGTTGTTGTTTTTTTTTTTTTTTACTTCAAGAGATGGTAAAACTGCAATGGTCTGGCAAACTGTTCAGGGTGTACCCCACCTTTGCCCAGTGTTGGCTGCGATAGGCTCCAGCCTCCCGGTGACCCTAATAGTAGTTAATCAGTTCAGTGAGTGAGTGCGTGCATGAGACTGGAAAAAGAAAGGCTGGTGAAAGTACAAACCACAGTTTACATCTGCTATAGCATTACAGGAAGTAGTTGCTGTGATATAAGAAAAAAAATTAGAAATACTAATAATAACAAACACCACTGTAACAGCATCATATTATCACATTCATTTTAAATATATAAGTAGATATTTGGGTGTTACTATTTCTTATGCTGTTTCTTTTGGTCTGTTTGCATTCATTCTCATTAGAGTCGACTAATTCTGAGGACTAGGAGAGCAGTAAGATATTGAAATATGACTATCTGTCTTCATTATGCTCAGCTGGCAAGAGAAAACAATTGCATATCCCTTACCTCACAAGATAGGCTCAAATTTTTTTACCTAACAGGACACCTGAGAGCTGAGCCTCAGCACTTCTGCGAGTTTTGAAAATCTGCCCCAATAATTCACAATCCAGAAAGATGAACTGGATAAAACTACTAACTGTTATAAAGCATTTGAGTGTGCTGAAGAATTAAGTCTTGTGGCAGGATGCTATGACCTTTAGTCCAGAAGAGTAGCAAATGGAACAGTTTCTGAGTTAATAAGCCAGTTCATTTGCTACCAAGACATTTATACGCCAGAGAATAAATTGCAAATTATCACCAGAAGGGGTTTTTCCATGTGCTGAATTTTCTTTAGTGTTTTATCCATTGAGAAGAAATATCAAAGATTCCTAGTAAATACAGTGTAGAGCATCCAGGACAAATACTTAGCCTTCACAAGCATAATAAAACTCTGAAAGTGAATCCTTTGTCAGCAATTTTGCTTCATTTTGTGGACTAACCTGGGGCAAAATTCATCCTGCCAACATGAGGTGAGCCTAAAGGCTGTCTGCTGTAAGAACATCACAGACACACTCCACAGAAAATGGTTCCCAAAGCGACAATCCACCGTGACTTCAGGATTAAGTTGTTAATTCGTGTCATACTGTGTGATCTGCGCTAATTTCCCCATGGAAGAAAGGAAACAGCTTGTTTTTGCACACACAGTTACATTCCAGCTTTCTCTGTCATGGACCTAGATTGAACTAGCAATTTTTTCACCACTGTATGATATTGGATGATATTACAGATGATATTATATAGATATAGATGGTAAGTTGTAGGCTCTTCACTTAACTTGACACTGTGATCAGAGTCGTTGACCAAAAAGAGGGGATTATTTTTTTATGCATATAACCCAACATGCAGGGTGTTTTTCTTTCTTTCTTTTTCATGTTGTAATTATTTTTAGCTTGTTACGCGTGCATATTTTCTATACTAAACTCTATAGCATACATTACCTACTTAGCAATTATAAACCTAGGAAGACCTCAGTCTCTAGTTTAATTATCTTTCCCCTGTGGAAATTAAGTAAGAACTGTGACCTTTCAAGTAAATGTCTCCATCTGCATGTTAATGGCATGCAGATGAAGAAAATATTCACTCAAATATTCATAAGTAGATTCTGGGCATGTTGCAAAAGAGGTCACTTTTAATATTAAGGAAAAAAAGTTTTAAGAGGTGACACAAAAAGTTGCCTTTTTTTTTAGGTTTGCATGCAAAGTAATTAAGTTAACTTCAGCATTTGAACTTACTGCACTTTGCTAAAATGCTAATGTATGGAGTCATTAGTTGTGAGCATGCTTTACGACCACGGATATGTCTCATTGCTTAAGAGAAAGAACATTAATTTAATTGGACATTCTCATGGGAACAATTACATCTAAGTCTGAGGATGGATAGAAAAGTTGGCATTCTTGTTATTGTTACGGCGATACTATGAACAGATAGACCCAAATGCAGGACAGAGACGAAAAGATCAGGATAAAGTGCAAACATGGATCCTTTATTAGAAACACGAATAACGTGGAACATGAACACTCTATGAAATATGGCTGGATCGCGGTGCGTATACTGAAATATGTCCTCTCGCAATGACGGCCCAAGCTCTCTTCGTTAATACGCGAGCACTCATTCAATGACGGACCAAGACGATCTGGCCATCGGGACAAGGTAAGCGGCCCCCTTTTATCCTCCGATGGGGATGAGGAACAGGTGAGCTAATCAGGGCGGAGCCTGTAATCAGAGAAACACACGGGAGAGGAGAGAGCAGATCAAAACAGAACAGACATGACTAAAGCCTTCGGCAAGACCTCACAGTTATGAGTCCAAACCTATGTACTTATAAATATAATTCTCCACTGTAGCAATTAAGAAGATATTTTTAATATATAAATATAAAAATTCCATTAAATGGAAACACCCAAAGAGTGAAAACCTCTACCAAGGTAGCTTATTTCACCCTTTATTTTCATTGCTGCTAAATGTTTATGCATATATAGATACATATGTTGTATCTGTGTGTGTCTATATGTGTGCAGGTATGTGTATATACGTGTATGTATGCATATGCACATATATAGCTTTGTGTATATACCTTAGTTGTCTTTGTGCCCTTTTATAACTGCTGCTAAACAGAGAGCTGCTAAACTGGTTTTGATTGTTCCTGCAACAGTTGACAGTAAAGATCTCTCACTCTTATTCTTCTTCTTATTATTATTACCTTGGCCAAGTTTATCTATTTTAGTTGTTCGTTTGTTTGATTAAATCTTTTGTCAAAAAGATATGAATAGATTTTGGTGATTTTGTTTTTTTGGTTTTTTTTTGGTTGAGATTGTTTTTTGTTTTTTTTTTGGAAGTGTGTTATTACAGTATGCCCAGCATGGGGTGCTGTGTTCTTTGTTTCTTGTTTGTATGTTTGTTTATTTGTTCTGTTTTGTTTCATTTTGTTTTTTTTTTTTTGTTTTTTTTTTGTTGTTTTTTTGTTATTGGTAGAGGTTTTCACTTTCCTTGTGTTCTAGTTTCCACAATTATTTTCTCACCAAGTCCATTATATTTCTATTTCTTATATAACATTTTCAATCATCAGATCTGGAAAGCTAGTACTTACCATACTTTGGTTTGTGATCTTGTGTAGATGCTGCACTGTAGTTTTTGTGGAAGCATTGTATTCCTTACTTATGGAGTTGAACAAAAATTGTACTCTTCAGTGGTAAAGAATGTCATGTCATGTCATTTCCTGAACAGCTTAATCCTAATTAGGGTCGCGGGGAGGCCTCTGGGCGAGGGCAGAGTACACCCCGGACAGCTCACCAGGCCATCGCAGAGCGTGGTAAAGAATCCTTTAAAAAATTAAAAAGGAATAAAAGGAATCATAGAAAAATCTTTTTTGCAACATGCTGTTATTGCAAAGTAACTTTAGAATACTAACAGTTTGTGTCATAACAGCATTCCCTGTCATGTTTTATCCCCTAGATAAATTATGTTTGTGTCTATTCTGCAAGGGGACATTTACAGAGTACCAAGAAACAAAAAAAGAGCCTGCTTATTGTTTGCAAAATAAGTATATACGTGTATATGTGTAAGTTCGTGTAAACAGCCACACCATTACGCAGCCTCTTTCAGCCAACTTCAGTGATTTCATCAGCATTTTCTCAGCTCATGGCCTTCAGCTGCACGACTTCCTCATAAAGAAGGAATCTCATATAAGAGGACTCTTGTAAAAGAGAACTCATAAACAAGTGCATCCTTTCTCTGTGACAGGGTGAACTTGATTTTATCCACCCAAAGTTCAGTGCTCATTTTAAACCACATGATATAGTAAATAGTAATAGTACAGGAAACTAGTAGCAGATAGACAGTCAGACAGACTGTCAATATATAGACTGCCCAGCTAAAATAAAAACCCTTTTATTATGCAAATTCTATAAAAGGTCCCACAGAACTTCAATTATGATACTGACCTGGATCTTCCTGAATTTTTTTTTTTGTCAACTTTTCAGTACATTTTCCAGGAATAAAAAAGATTGAGAGATTCATGTTGAACTTACAGCATGCCAGCAGGAAAGGGATAATAATATTTTGGTAAATACACTGCCCCGCCAACAAAACAAATGCACACTCTAATACTTTACATTTGTTGCATTTGGCAAACACCCTTATCCAGATTTTATTAAAGCAACTGAGGGTTAAGGGCCTTGCTCAAGGGCCCAACAGTGGTACCAGTTGGTACTGGGGCTCGAACCCCTCATCAGTAATCCAGAGCCATAACTACTGAGCCACCACTGCGTGTCCATGGCATTTTTGCTTCCAGTTGGTCAGGTCAAGGCCAGAGGCTCTCCAAGAAACTATTAAAGTGTATGACTTTTTTATTTTTATTTATTTATTTTTATTTTTTTTGGCCAGGCAGTGTATATACTGGCAAAATGATTGTGATAAAACTAGCTTTTACTATTTTATAGGAGGCAATAACATATGCAAGTAGAAATATTGCCAAAAAATACTTACATAGCTAAAACAACAGACCTACGCCACCAAATGTAAATGAGAAGCTGCTCGATACCATGAGAGACTTGGAAGCCTGAAGACCACTTAACTATGGTAATAAATTAACTCCCTGCAATCAATAGGACATAACATTGTACACAGACAGTACGTGACGAACGTGATTAAAAAGTCACTCTCATTTTTCACAGTAGATTCATAAATGATGATGAACAACTCACACTTTATTTTAAGAAATCTGTGCATGTAGCCATTGGTGAAGGGATATTTACCCATAACTTTACAGCTTTACCATACTTTTACCATTTACAGTAGATACTGTAGGGAATACAAATTGACTGGCATTGCTCACTCACTCACTCACTCATTTGTCAAACTGCCTAATCCTACTACTGCGATGGTCTGGCGAGCTGTTTAAGGTGTATCCTGCCTTCACCCAGTGTTGGATGAGATACGCTCCAGCCTCCCCGCAAGCCTAGTAGGATTAAGCTGTTTGGCAAATGAGTGCATGAGAGGGTTAATCCTACTATTATGGTCGCCGGGAAGCTGGATCTTAGCAGACACTGGGCAAAGGCTCACTAGACAAACACAAGGCAACACACACTAAGACCTAGGGGCAGCTTGAATCAACCAATTAGCATAATGGACTTTGGAGGAAACTGGTGTTGGAGGAAACCCAAGCAAGCGTGGGGAGACCTTGCAAACTCCACACAGAAACGCCAGAGCTTGGGACCCAAACCCAGAACCTTGCTCTTGGGGGGAGGTCAGGTTTGGGGTTCAAGTCCCAGTACCACCAAGCCTGAACACTACCCCCAACTCTTGGATCAGTAACCCAAAGCCTTAACCGCTGAGCCACCACTGCCTCCAAAGCTAAATATTTTATTTAACAGCGCATCCTGAAGTGGTTCATTATTTATATATCACAACAATTTATCATTTATTTATGCCGGACCACTTAATCCTACTAGGGTTTTGAAGAGGATGGAGCCTACTGCAACAGACTCTGTGCGAAGACGGGGTACACCCTGAACAGCTCGCCGAACTATCACCTGACTAACACACACAAAACTATTCACATCATATCTTGGGGCAATTTGAAGCAGCCAATCATCCTAATGTGCATGTTTTTGGACTGTGGGAGGAAACCGGAGTACCTAGTTGAAACCCATGCAAGCACAGGGAGTACATGAAACACCCTCGCTGAACCCAGGACTCGAACCCAGGACCTTCTTGCTGTGTGGCGGATGTTCTAATAACTATGCCACCATGCCGCTTTCAATTTATTAGTGATTACTAATTAAAATTCAATAACAAACTAATGATATTTTAACCTACTTCCTGCTACTTTAACTTATGTATGTTTTAGTAGTGGTATATCAATTATTCACTGATGTCGAGGTGGATATCACTGAATAGTCCCCGAGACAGAATGTCTGTGTTTCAAGTTGGAAAAAATAAATGCAGTGTATTATTTACAATATCATATTATATTGTTCCACTTTAGGTAAAATGCAATCCCAAACAGAACATAAAGGGTAAACAGTGTTTGTTGTATTAACTGAGCTGTCAGAAGAGTCTAAAAAGATGTCATAGTTCTGTTTGGCTATTATAATACTAGCAGGCACACTTACTATTAGAGCATGATGGAAAATCCCTCCACAGGGAATGACATAACATTGTAAAGGAACATGCGGCTCTGTCCTATCACCAGGCCCCAGGGCCCAGGAGCTGATAAGAGTGAGAGAGGAAGAGGTGGCTTCGGCCCTCAAGCTCATCTCATTATTAAAGAAAGCTCCAGTGGACAGCTTGCTGTGCTCATAAATCCTCACAGTTATCCTGGACCGGTGGACGCAGGAGAGTGAGAGCCCTAGGGCCAGAGACACACACTCACTTCTGCACAAATCAACCTTCTAGATCTCACCCAAGCCTCGTCTAATCTCCAGACCCAGAGAAACGCACCAGGTGTAATAAAATTCCATGATGGTAGATGTCTTTCCTCAGGCCTTGAAACTTTCTTATTAACATTGCATCACAAACCAAGACCTTTATTTCTCCAGCTGTTACTGATGTTAATAATGTATGTGGCTACTGTGCACATAAGGGTGCAAAAGCCTGTGTGTATGAACAAAGTAGTTCAACAGCTTTTATTCCTTTTATATAAATCTAATGGAAATTAAATTGTATATATATATATATATATATATATATATATATATATATATATATATATCTATATATATAAATATATATATATATATATATATATATATATATATACACACACACACACACACAAACACACACACACATATATATATATATATACACGTATACTTACATTTC
>JAOUQZ010000012.1:14668657-14683147 GCA_028564935.1 Neosilurus hyrtlii
ATAAATATATATATATATATATATATATATATATATATATATATATATATATATATATATATATATAAAATAAAAAAGTTTTGTTGAGGTACACATGCTACTTCTGATATACCAGTAATCCTGATCCTACGATCCGTCAGGATGTGCTATACCGGTTGGAGTACAGATAACCAGCCGGACTTCATGTTAAACTATAGTGAAGTTTCTGCTACATGGTTTGTATTTTTATCTGGTTTCACCCAAATGACGATGGGTTTCCTTTCTGAGTCTGGTTCCTCTCAAGGTTTCTTCCTCGTGTTGACTGAGGAAGTTTTTCCTTGCTCATTGGAGATGTGTGAGGTTTTATAGAGAAATCTTTAAACTCTTTAGCAAATTTGTTTTTACTATTTAAAGCTGCTTTGCGACAATGTTAATTGTAAAAATCACTAGACGGATAAAACTGAAACTGTCGCTGTAGGCGCTGAGTGCACTTGCACTTCGCAGCTTATTCTCTTACTTTACGTGTGTCTGTAAAATCACACATTAAACTTTTTCAGAACGGCACTTTTAGACATTGTCTAAATATTTATATCAATAATTAAGGAATACAAGAAAGTAGGGGCACGATTTCTTCCATGCGCAAACAAAATTCGCCACCAGTAACTCAATGTGCAGTCAGCGGACAACCCGGGGGTTCATAAAGTGTAACCAGGGGTCAGAGAAAGCACCAAAATCAACTCGGATCTAATCATGTTTTCATGGAAATGATAAAGGGGTGGACTTTATCACAGTAAATCAATCATAGGAATATTTGGGTACTTCCTGTGATACTGTGACGTAATCCGGCCTGGATTTCTCTCCCAGATCAGTGGGGGGGAGGGTAAAAGACAGATCTGCATGGAAAACCCCAGAGTGTCCCCTGTACACCGTATACAGAGTCAAAGAGAACCATTACCTGCTGTTCCCGTTTCTGTTTCCTCAGCTGAATGCCTTCTTCTTCTCTTCTCCGTCGCATCTCCTCCAGGTTAAGTGCTTTGTTCTTGTAGCGGTTCATCCTATAGTTATCCTTCGCAGGACTCGCAGACGGATCTGACAAGCCAGAGAAGAAAAAAAAACGGGCATGAATCTCAAACGCCTTAAAGATAACCTTAAAATATTACTGAAAACACTACAGGGGGCAAAAAAAAAAAAAAAAAAAAAAAATTCAAAGCTCATCATCAATATAATCAACGCTTAGAATTCGCAATCAGCACATGTGAGCATCTGAGAAATAATGTGTTATAATAAGGGATTTTATAAATAAAATAATAATGAGGTAGATTTCTCTGAATAATTCCAGTGAGAGCCTCAACAATACCCATCAACTCTGAGGTAATTAACTACCCCAGCCAGGCAGGAACAAAAAGTTAGGTGCAGATTTTCATAAAACTCCTCCCAGAGGTGGGGCTTTGGACAAGGAAGACTGCGTCCGATTGTGGAGGTGATCCGGGTCAAATTCTGGATCCAGGAATATTTGAAGGATTTTTTACCAGTGTGAGATGGGATGATTTCTGACATTCGGGTTCATGTTGGGGATTGCTCGGCTTGGCTATTTGGTTGTTTTAACATATACTACATGGGAACATAAGTGAACTTTATCCCACATTAGTGGAATGAATAATGTCTATTATCCTGAGATAGTGAACCAATCCGATCGCACCATTCCCGTGTCCTTTATACTAAAGCTGAATAACGCCTCATAAAGTTTTAATAACATCCCCAAAACAATTCCTCGATTGAGAAAATCTTAAAGAAGCAACAGAGCCTGAATGAGATGAGGTCTGGTATGAAATGGCGACGTGCTTCAGTCAGATGATGATATTTCACTTATGAAAGCTGCTCACGGGCACAAACTACATCAACCAGTACGTCGATGGCTATTACAGGAAGAACTTGATGAGCCTTGATTACCAATGCAGGAAGTGATACGCCAAGTGTACGGTACTACAGTACAGTTCACTTCACACACCACTGCGCCGTCATTCTGAGATGGCTTGCGTAGGCGGAGTCTGTTTAAAGAAAGGCTTAACAGCGTGTCGTTACACAGAATCCACCTCAAGATATGATCTGATCTAAGCCTCTGAACTGAACTGACCTGAACTGGCTTTGCTTAAAGTGACAGCTTGGCAATGCTGGGATTAGAGCTCATGACTTCCCCCTCAGTTGCTTTGTAGATCTTTTACATTCCCCACAACTACGTAGTTTATCTGTGCAGGACAGAATACAAAAGCACGCCGGTGTGGTTCCACAAGGAGGTGATTCTGACTCCGACACAAAAAATGACTCAAGGACATCAAACACAACCACGTCCTCATCCAGGGGGTTATGTCAACTCTGACCACTTTAAAATGATTCCCCCAGCATACACCACTGCCTGATTTATCACGTTCACCATGTTAGTGAATCCATCCATCTACTTGCTAAAACAGTTTATCCTATTAGGGTTGCAGGGAGGCTGAAGCCTATCTCAGCTGAAACCGGGTGAAGGCAGGGTACACCCTGATCACTACCCCAATCTATTGCAGGGCAAACACCCACACGAACACAACTATTCACACTCACACTAAAGGAGCAATTTGGGACAGCCAATTAGCCTGACGTGCATATCTTTGGACTGTGGGAGGAAACCAATGCAAGCATGTGGGACACATTTTTTGGAACATATCCCTATGCTTTTAGACACGATATCTGACAAGACCGTAATGACTGAGCACATTCCTGTTCGGCTATCTGGACACATCTTTCTAACAGTCGGAGGAGGGTGGAAAAACCCTTTCCCACGTGTTACACGGTTGTTTTTTCAGTCAAGTTAAGTGCTCAGGGAGGGCAGCGTTACAGTCATAGTTACACATCACATGCAGCTCTAAAATAGCAGCGTGGCGTCGGCCTTGGTCACCAGAGCCGTGTCAGTCTCTAAAAGAGATTCAAATGCAGACAGGAGAAGCAGCTAAAAAGACACCGCTGCTGACTTCTCTAAAATGATTGGTCAGGACTTCTTGATTAATAAGCATATGGCACTGTTGTCAAGCTGTTGTTATAAAGAATTAAAGTACCCAGGTTGTGTCAGACTGGCCCTGTAGCTGATTCTTTACCTATGACAGCATTCCCGGCTGCATTTTACTCAACAAAAGGTCTAAGAGGATTAACTATGGGATAGACCAAAGGTGGAGTAAAAGGGATCGAGCGTGGTGGTGTTGTCGGCAGTACTCACATGAAAACTTAGCTGACGGAAGCTGATATTTTCGAGAAAAAGAACTTTACAGGTGTTAAACATGGACTAAAGGACTAAAATGCTGCCCTGTCAATCTCCTAAAGAGGAAATGAAGCAAGACCCAAATCTCACAAACAGCACAACGGACATCGTTAGTTGTTTTTCTGGAAAACATTAAAGCTGATCATTTTCCAAGCATATTATAATAAACCTGAAATACAGTGTTAGGACTAAAATGCAATTGACTTCAATGTCTTTCTAAAACTACTTGTCACTCCTGCACCGGGTACGATATTAGGAATATTACATCGCATATTTTTTTTATGTCTCTTGAAATATGCCTTTTTCTGCCTCTTAACACTTGATCTCAGACATTTTTCCTTAGACCCTTTCTAAGAGTCAGTGTTGCACTGCCAAGTTATCCTGTGTGCGCAAGATCGTTTGTCTAGTTACACGGCCTTGTTATTGTAAACACAGAACCAAAACTAGGTGAATAAGTGATACTAAGCTCTTAAACTGGGGTGGTTTCACTGGGCAACATTTATATTCAGCCACAATAAACTGATAATGGAAGATCAACTAAAACACATCTGCTATTCACTAGTAAATAGGCACCTTTAACACACAATGGACCACTAATCACCACTAGTCATGTGCTCATCGAATTTCAAGTTGCGACATTTAAAGAGACTCTTTTAGAGAAATCTGATAGTTTCCTACGAGCTAATGGGCTGACACGGAAGAAGTGATTTCTGGTGGCCTGCTGCAGGGACGAGAGAGACTGTATCTCCAAATCTAGTGAGGTTCGCATTGACTCCATCAGGAAAACAGAGAATCATCTAGTGCAGTTCTGAGCATATGTTATAGCTGTCCCTGCGCATACATCACACGGAACAATCACTGATAATCTCTTTGACGCCACAGTCGGTTCTGTGATGTCGATAATCTGAGGTCACTACTCATTGATCATCCCTGTTACACGATAAAGGTGTAATCGATTTTCCCCACTG
Organism: Neosilurus hyrtlii; assembly: GCA_028564935.1. Classification (NCBI taxonomy): domain Eukaryota; kingdom Metazoa; phylum Chordata; class Actinopteri; order Siluriformes; family Plotosidae; genus Neosilurus; species Neosilurus hyrtlii. Next base: position 14,672,897 of record JAOUQZ010000012.1, read on the forward strand.
TTTGTTGGAAGTCTTTTTGGGAGAGTGTGGAGTTACATAACCTAGTAGTTAAGCTTATGAAAAGATGATGTATATAATCACTATCATAATACATCCTTAGATTATTATTCAATGGGGATATAAATATATCATTTGAAATGATAAATATAAGTGGTATAACTTACATTGTACATGTACTATTCGATAATAGAATCTATGACATATTTACGCTCAACAAATGTCACTTTTCTAATTGTCTGAACTGCTTAATCCTAATTAGGGTCGCAGGGAGGCTGGCGCCCATCTCAGCCAAATCTGTGCAAGGGCAGAGTACACCCTGAACAGCTCGCTGGGCCATCGCAGGGCACTCATGCAGCCTACTCTTGATGAAAATCAGCAATGGTTCTTTTACATCCCTCTCACCACAGACAGTGAGAGACATGGCCGGCATTTGATAACCCAGTTAGTTGCACTGGGGGGACAGCAGTGACAGTGTGTGTGATAGTGGGGCTTGAACCCCCGACCTTCTGATCAGTAATCCAGCACCCTAACACCTGTTTACTATTAATCTGATACCTGTATGCGACTATATTCTGACCTCATACAATATATTTATGCATATTTTATTCCTCTCCTGTTCTGTTGTCATGCAGAGTTAGTGTCAGTCCTATACAGTAATTATTATGGGAATTACAAGCTTTCAAAAATGCCCAAAATGGTAAATTACAAGTTGTTGCTGACAAATGGGTACTATCCTGCTATCTTTAAATGAACATATCTGGGAAAGTTTCTGAACTGGGACCTTGAAATTTTGTTTGTGTTGATGTTGAAACATGTTCCATGTCTAGTGAAAGTTTCACTGAATTCTGAGATGGTCACCTGGGAACCCCTAGGTGAAGTGACATGGATTGACCCCAATTTAAATGATGAATTAGCACTAGGAGATTTTTTACAGCATGCATCAGCTACTTTCCCCTGAAAAAATCAGCACTAGTTATCACATGGACTTCACCTGTTGTTTACTCCCTTCCATTAATTTCTGAATTACATGAATTGTATTATACTGTATTAGTAACAGTGCTAACAGCTACACTATTCAGCCTGTAAACATTTCATAAGATATACTTAGCTTTTACCTCAGACAAATCAAGTTAAGGTGATTTAACTAACCGTGGTATTAAATAAACACATGTTACAGCGATAATTTGTTTGTTTTAAAACGTTTCAGGTTCCACCGAATTGCGTTGACTTGTTAGCTAGCACTGGTTGCTAATGAGGCGGCTAAATAACTGTCGTGAGTTTTCAGATTTACAAACCACAAAAACCCCTCAAACGAATATAAATCCAGACCACGCGTTGACTTACCCATCTTTTTAACTTTACAAAGTATGCAGTTTTAACGCCCTGTGATAATCTAAAGGAAATAATCGTCGCTCCTTCAGGATCTTCAAGAAATCGCTGCTGACAAACAATATGTCGGAAAACTACGGAGCGCCTGAAAAGACAAACTTAACGAAACGAGTAACAGGGGAAACTGCGTTGCGCATGCGCAGTCTAACCATTTACAAAAAAATTTGTAAGCAGTCTTGTGCAATATGATGACAGTGCAGTCCAGCAACATTTTTAATACCATAATACCATAAATACAGCAACATACATTTTTAATACCAAATTAATTTGTCAATTTGCAGAAAAAAGAAAATTCTTAATCTTATCCAACAACATGCAGTAAAAACAAACAAACAAACAAAAAAAACCCCAAAAACCAAAAAAAAAAAAAAACCCCAACCCATTAATATAAACAAGGCCTGACTACTCAGCAGCACTGCCTATCCCAGGAACAGTCCTCCCTCCTGGGAAAGCTGCTGCTTGTTGCAAAAACAATGCTGCCTATCCTGGGAACAATACTGCAGATCCCAGACACATTAGATGCTTTTGGATGGGTGGAATTTTTACATTTTTTTTGATTCTTAGAACTGTTAAATGAAGCACACCTCTTTGTGTATTCAGAGTTCTGCAGGAACCAGGGATGCTCATTTCAAACACAGAATACATTTCAATTTGTGGGTTTTTAGCTCCCACTTTTGGGGTATGTACAACATACATACACAAGAGGAACCACGAATGACATAAGTGCATGGTGATTGGTCAAACATAAGCTAACCAGCACCAGCAGCAACCACCGGATCGAAAGACGTCTTAACATTGGCGTTACGAAGTTTAAAAAAAAGAAAAGTTGATGAAGTGATGCCACTGCAGTTCTATGCGGAGCTGCAGAGTGCCTAGGACTGTTTGGTAAAAAAAGCACCTACAGTATTACGGCCTCGCACAGGAACACCACTACCTATTGCAGGAACACCACTGCCTGTTCCAGGAACAATATTAATGGCCACATTAAGAACAGTACTGTCTATCCAAGAAACTGCTTATTTTAGTACCAAAATTGCCTGTCCGATGAATACTACCACCTCTCTGATGAATACCACCACCTCTCTCTCTCTCTCTCTCTCTCTCTCTCTCTCTCTCTGTCGAAGCATCTCTCTCTCTCTCTCTCTCCCTCACACACATGGGTAAGAGTGGGGATGGTGTGAAATATTAAGCAATAGTTTCAGGGCTGCAATAAAAAGTATGTGTTATCCCTACATCTTTGACAAGCTGTGTTTCACATTTTCACCGGAGGGCGCCATTGTATAAGCTTAGAGAATCCGACAACTAAATCACTTAAGCCTGAACTAACCAGCGCTGACTTCTGGTCATTTTTTGGAGAAGACGTTGCTATCACAACTGTGCATACTATGGTAATTGTACAAAACAAATGGTATCTTTATAATGGTAGGAGTTTCCTTGTAAGGGCGGCACAGTGGTGTAGCGGTTATGCACATTAGGCAAACTGGATATTCTCGATTGACCCTAGATGTGAATGTGAGTGTGACTGGCTGTGGACATGTCTAAACTTCCCTGAGACCTTAAACAGGATAAGTGGTGTGAATATCATTTATATTTTTTACATTTATGGTATCTGGTAGACACTCTTATCCAGAGTGAATTACATTTGCAAATTTTTTTACACAACTGAGCAACTGAGGGTTAAGGGCCATGCTCAAGGGCCCAACAATGGCAGCATGGTGGCAATCCTCACTTTCACTCACTCACTGAACTGACTTATCCTACTACTAGGGTCACAGGGAGGCTGGAGCCTTTCTCAGCTGACACTGGGCGAAGACAGACCATGGTAGGGCAACACACACACACACACACACACACACACACACACACACACACACACACACACACAGCCTATCACACTCATACCCACACCTAGGGACAATTTAAAACAGCCAGTTAACCTAATGTACATGTTTTTTAGACTGTAGAAGAAAACTGGACTATGCGGAGGAAACCCATGTATGCACAGGGAGCCTGGGACTTGAACTCAGCACCTTCCTGCTGTAAGGCACATGTGCTAACCACTACACCACCATGCCACCTGTGATACAGAAAATAAACGATACTAATCCTATAGACAACAGCAGGGTCACAAAATTCTGCTCCTTTAAGCAGTAACATGATTTAGAGATTTGTTCAAAGATCCAACATTGACTCTTTGGCGTTTGAACTAACTTCTGGTTACTAGGACAACTTTTACATAACATTTCCATTTCCAACAAAGAAGACATTGTAAGATAGAAGGACAAACTGTAACCCTTGTATTATTGGAGATTAGTGCTGACATCTTCATCAGTTGCATTAGTTAGCCTGCTTCCCATGGATAAGATGTGATTGTCCTGACAGCTATGGAACGTTTTTTCTTTATTAGTCAATCAAGCCACATGAGCAACACAGAGAACCTGTGTGAGCAGATTCCAGAGAAAATAATTGCACAGTAAACATCAGAAACACATTACAGGATATACCACACGTGCTAACAGGCAGGCATGAAGAAATACATGAATAGGACCTGTCTGGATATAGCACACAGGAAACCTGTAAGAGGATCCCTTGAGTGCCAGTGCCTGGATTGCACTAATAAAAGTGTTAGATAGCAAAAAATGGGAGGCTCATCCGCTGAGAGCAAATGTGTGAGCCAAAAGACAGTGATACGTCTCTATTAACTAATATAATATTAAATCCACATACGCCACCCCCCCCCAATCCCCCAACACACACACACTTTCCCCATTTTTTTTTCAGCCTCTCTACAGAGCCGGCAAGGTGGTGACAGAGATAGCGGAGAGTTCGAAGAATTTCTGAGTGACAGCAAGTGGGAAATTTTTCAGACAAATAGTGCTATCATCAATGGATGATGTGGGTTTTGGTGCTTCTAAGGCACCACTTGGAAACTCAGAACCACTAGCTCAAGACTTCGTGTTTGACTGACGGTCTTTAAGACTACCATCTGGGGTTTAAACCATGCTAAAGTTTTCCAATTCGGTCTCTTTTAAAACCTCTCATGTCTCGTGGGTTTTGGTTCTGCTATTACACCCCTGCCTTTCACTCACAGCTGTATACCAAATATCAGCAGACTGATGCAGTATAAAAACGTGATCATAAGAGAATCGTGCAACTTACAAGGGGAAAACATAGAAATAAATAGAGTTTACTGTATAAAATTTGACAAACTATTGCATGACTTTTTAAGTGTATGAAAACCCGGTGACATAGCGGTCAGTCCTGGGCTCAGCGAGGTTGCTTCTGTGTGGAGTTTGCATGTTCTCCCATGCATGTGTGGGTTTTCTTCGGGGACTCCAGTTTCTTCCTACAGTCCAAAGGCATGCACATTAGGCTAACTGGCTGTTCCAAATCGCCCCTAGTAGTGCGTGTGAGTGTGAATGGTTATGTACATTGCCCTGCAATGGTCTGGTGAGCTGTTCAGGGCGTACCCCACCCTCACCCAGTGTCGGCTGAAATAGGCTCCAGCCTCCCTGGGGTCCTAATAAAGGATTAAACAGTTCAGCAAATGAGTGAGTGAGTAATATATACGTGTCATTATAGAATTTGAATGAATATATTCATTCCGGGCCTTTCAAAACCATTAAACTCTCCACTTTGACCTGCCCCTAGGTGTGAGTGTGAGTATAAATGGTTGTGCATGTGTGTATTGGCCTCTATACCAGAGTATCATTAATTTGTTTATTAATTCATTCATTTGCCGAACCACTTAATCCCACTAGGGTCCTGGAACAGCTCTGAACAGCTTGCCAGAGCATCGTAGAACCTACACACACAACCTTTCACACTCACGCCCAGGGGCAATTTGGAACATCCTATTAGTTTGATGTGCATGTCTTTGGATTGTGGGAGGAAACCGGAGTGCCCAAAAGAAACCCACACAAGCATGGGGAGAACATGCAAACTCCAATCAGAAACGTCTGAGCTCGGGACTCAAACCCAGAAGCTTCTTGCTGTGAGGTCGATGTGCTAACCACTAAAATACAGTGCCGCCTACCAAAGTACCAGTTTTTACCCAAATACAAGTTCGTGAACAAGTTAACGCATCACAGATTTAGTGGCTGTCTTTCGTTCGTGAGCGTCACGCTTTTGTCTTTCTGCTGCTATGAACTGGTTTCATCTGTCCACATTTCTTCATCTCGAAGGTCTACAGATCTTCCATGTACTTCTTATTGGATTTTAATTTAGACCGTTTGCTCCTGAACCATGTTATTGATTCGCCTATATTGTGGTTAACCCTCTGAGATCTGAGATGCAGCTCTTTTAAATCAAAACAGACAGTTTGTCAACTTTATAGTTGTTACCTGATTACTGGTACACAGGGACGAAACAACACAAAGTAAACATTAGCTGTGTAAGCAAATGTACGTACATTATTTACAAAGAAACATTGTGAGTTCCACATTGGAGACGCACCGTTGCATTGAGTCTGAGATCCCAACAGACAAAATAAAAACGAGCAGCACGAGCAGGTTTTTAGTCTCATGAGGTGAACAACTGGCCAGATATAAAGCTTGCAGAACAAACGAGAAACATGTTAATTAACCCATGTTTATACTTACAGCATTTATTCCTTCGTTTTTTTGTATCTACGTTAACTGTCGGGGCAGTGGTGGCCTGGTGGTAAGGTGCTGGATTACTGATCCCAAGGTCGGGGGTTCAAGCCCCACTGCTGTCCCCCCAGTGCAGCTAACTGGGTTATCAAATGCCGGCCATGCCTCTCACTGTTTGTGGTGAGAGGCATGTAAAAGAACCATTGCTGATTTTCGTCAAGAGTAGCTGCATAGCCGTAAGCATGTTTCTGCCCTGCGATGGCCTGGCGAGCTGTCCAGGGTGCCCTCGCCCAGAGTCGGCTGAGATGGGCGCCAGCCTCCCCGTGACCCTAATTAGGAATAAGCGGTTCAGAAAATGACATGACATGATGTTAACTGTCTCTGGCTTGCACAGCGGAATACATTTGACAGAAATATTAAGACACTCAGGCAGGTACTTCAACTCAAATCAATTCAACTCACGTCACAAGGCAGCTCTACAGATCTGATATCTAAAGTATATGTTACATAATGTGTATAAAATCTAGCAAGCTGTTCAGAGTGCCTTCCACCTTCACCTGGAGTTGGCTGAGAAGGGCTCCAGCCTCCTCATGACCTTAATAAAAGGTAAAGCAGTTCAGAAAAAATGACATGATGCGTAAAATACATCCAAACACTATCTATATCGCATGCCCGTCGAGTTTGCAGGAACCAATTCCAGCTGACCTTGAGGCAGGAGGTGGTCTACTACAGGGCTAACCCAGACATGAACAGCCAGTTGACCTCATCTGCATGCCTTCGGACTGTGGGAGGAAACTGGAGCAGTCGGAGTAACCCAAGCAATCATTGGTAGAACATGCACTCATGAGGGTCGAACCCAGAGTCTTCTTGATGCGAGGCACCAGAGCTAACCACTAACCACTACACCAGCCTTATCATAGCGGAGCTCAGCAGAGCTCCATACTTACGAAACTTCGTTAAAGCCACTAGCTCAATTTGTCGTTGTGTACGTTATATTATGGCTGTTTCTTTACTGCAAATAAACGCAAACATTTTCAGAGCTCTGCTTTTATGCAGCGCCTAAATATTTATAGAATTTGATGTTTGACCTTGGCTTCACTTTTGTACGTTGTCCTGAAAGCTTCATATCTGATCACTTGCTTGCTGTTGACAATTTCTCATGTTTTGCTCAAATGAATTCAATTTGCTTGTGATGTGGCCAACAGAATCACGGTCTCATCACACCTCTCATCTCAACCAGATACCCAGTGAACCTTTCTGGTAGCCACTGAGAACACATTTTCTGTTCATTTGGAATAATATATTCAGATTCAGCTATAATTCATGTATAACATGTAACTGCAGGTTGGTTTACTGACTTTTTTAATGATTTACCTTTTACTCAAGTACTGTGAGATTCCTTAATCTCATTTATTTGGTGTTACATTAACTTAGATAGCTTGTGCCTTTGGACTTATGCATGTGTTCATTCAGTAACCCCAATGCTACAGCACTTATATTCCTGTAATTCTTTTGACTTAATATGACATTATGGCGGGGCAGTGGTGGCTCGGTGGTACGGTGCTGGGTTACTGAGCCCAAGGTCAGGGGTTCAAGCTCCACTATCAGCAGATTGTCATTGCTGTCCCCCTAACTGGGTTATCAAAAGCCAGCCATGTACCCCACTGTCTGTGGTGAGAGGCATGTAAAAGAACCATTGCTGATTTTCATTAAGAGTAGGCTGCACTGCCGTTAGCGTGTTTCTGCCCTGCGATGGCCTGGCGAGTTGTCCAGGGTGTACTCTGCCCTCGCCCAGAGTCGGCTGAGAAAATGAATGAGTGTTATTATGGCGGTTCAGTGGAATAGTGGTTAGCACGTCCACCTCATAGCAAGAAAGTCCTGGGTTCAAGTCTTGGGCTTGGGGTTTTTTGTGTGGAGTTTGCATGTTCTCCCAGTGCTTGTGTGGGTTTTCTCTGGGTACTCCAGTTTCTTCCTACAGTCCAAAGACGTGCACATTAAGCTAACTGGCTGTTTCAAATTGCCCCTAGGTGTGCATGTGAGTGTGAATGGTTGTGTGTGTGTGTTGCCCTGCGATCGTCTGATGATCTGTTCAGGGTGTACCCCACCTTCACCCAGTGTCGGCTGAAATAGGCTCCAGCCTCCCTGATGCCCTAATGGAGGATTAAACATTTCAGCAAATGAGTGAGTGAGTAATATATACACGTCATTATAGAATTTGTGTGAATATTTACATTTATGAGCCTTACGAAACCGTTAAACTCTTCATTTTTATATGACTATAGTTTCCTATTTGCCTCCAAACCACCTAAATTGGCTAAATTACTGAATCCTGTCAAGAGTTTCTTGAAACACTACAGCAAAAAAAGTTTCAAAGTGTAGCACCAAGGGGAAAATCCTCTCTCTTATCATCCGAGGCTGTCAGAGTAGCTTGTGCTTAAATGGCCAAAGTGTACGGCGGCAGGGCTGGAGGAAGCCAGTACGGCCTATAATTCTTCACTGATTGTGTTCGGAGAGTGCAGTAATGAAGGCCTCGGCTACTCTGACTTGCCTGTCGGTGGAAACAGAAAAAAGAGGTTGAGATTAAATCCTGTGGGGAGTTTTTTTTTTTTTTGTCTGGAAGATTGGTTCCTATCATCTGGCTCCTACTTCTATAGATGTGGAGAAAATAATAAGGGGAAGAAAAGAAACAGTGGTGGGCTTAAGAAGAATGATTGCATTGATGGTTGATGTTTAATGAGCTGAGCACGAACAGAAGGTTTTAGTAAATACAATCTTGTATTGCTATTGCCAGGTAAAAATATTCAGGAATACGGTGCTAATTACACGTATATTCATGGTGAATAATTTTTTCATTTAGGCTGAACATAAATTAAAAATATCTGCTTTCCAGTAGTACAGGCTAATCTTATTATTCAGTCCCACAATCCTAATAAATAAATAAATATTAAATGTTATACATAAGTGCATAAACACATTTAACCTCATTAAAACCGCATTATGATTACACAATATGCACTCTTATGTAATTTATTCCTGGATTTATTCTCTAGGATGAAAAATGCTTTAATGCCATAAAAAACATGAAGCTGTTCCTAATCAATATACTCAATATAAAAAAACAAAAATTAAATTAAAAAATTGGAATTAGAATAAAAGAAAATTACAATTCATTCATTCATTCGCCAAACTGCTTAACCGTACTAGGATTAGGGTCTCAGTCAACTCTGGGTGAAAACGAGGTGCCACCTGAACAGCTCACCATCACAGTCCAACAAACACACCCACACACACACACACACACACACACACACACACACACATCCATAATATGCATGTCTTTGGACTGTCGGAGGAAACCAGAGTACCTGAAAGAAACCCATGCAAGGACGGCAACAACATGCCAAGGACCTTCCTGCTGTGAGGCAGACATGCAAACTACGATGTCCCAACCCAACCCACTTTACAGTATTTTAAATTAAAATACATCAGAACATGCTGGACATTTTTCAATGCATGTAGAATTCTCATAAGGTCATGGAGATGACTTAAAGTCCTGAATAAACAAAAGCAAGCAAGAAAACAAATGATTTTAAAAGCACGGAACAATATTGCATTTCCTGGTGATGACGTTTGGGTTGTTTTCATGAAAGTGTATAATTTCTAACTGCTCCTTCCCAAGAAATAATTTTCACAGAAATACTAGTATCATAGTGTTTATTTTGTAGATATTTTGCAAGCACCATTTCTGGAAAGTTTTGAAGCTCCAGCTTTTTTGAATCATAAATTACAGCAATATTAATACAGGATTTTAACAGAGTTGACGTAACAGAGTTGACAAAGTTCTTGGGAACATAACTTCATATCCTCGAAACACCAAAATGTCTTCATTTTCTGTCTTTGTACATATACAGCTTAAACTGTCAACACATGAAGGTACTTTTACATCAGAACAAATCTGGGAAAATCTAATTTAATAACTGGAGAACTGATGCTAAACTAGTGACAACGGAATCGGGGACACAGCACAATATTAATTCAGCACATAACTACAGTTACGATAGGTGTTGCTTTTTTTTTTTTAAAATATACATTTGGGTGTGATTATACCATGTGATTTATACAAAATAAAAAAACTGCAATCTCTGAAAAAAATAATTGGGTATATAACAAGTGGGACGGCGGCACGGTGGCGTAGTGGTTAGCACGTCCGCCTCACAGCAAGAAGGTCCTGGGTTCGATTCCCAGCTCGGGGCGTTTCTGTGTGGAGTTT
>JAOUQZ010000012.1:14684840-14705928 GCA_028564935.1 Neosilurus hyrtlii
ATATATATATATATATATATATATATATATACTGGAAATGGGTATAAAAAGTGCATCTGGACAGTTTGAACCTACAACCACCACATACTGTGGAATATTCTGAGCGAAGAGTTATAACTCATTGTCTACTATACATAACACCATCACAACATTCTAAGAATCTGGAAAAATCTCTGTGCGCAAGGTACAAGGCTGAAAATCAATACTGGATGTCTGTGATCTTTGGTCTGCATTAAACATAGGCAAGATTCTGTCCTAGAAGTCCCTGCATGGGCTCAGGAACCCTTCCAGAAATCAGCACATTTAGCATGTTGGAAACAGTGAGCTATTGGAGTTTAGTACGCCCTGGAGGAATTACATCACTGGCTTGAAGGAACTGCCCACCTGTGTTTTCATAGGTAAAAATCTCCAGTATCCAGGTGACATTATACCCTGATACAACACTGAGACATGAATATATTTAGCTTATCCACATTGGACTATTCACAACAGCAGTAGGTGAGTCACAAGCCCAAGGTTTGCCTTGGTATCACACCTAAGGTACAGCAGTTATTTGATGTCAGTGTGTGATTTATTTTTTGCGCAAGATAATGTCAATAACTGTGATATTTATTCGTTCTTCTCACCTGAATTCCCACCAGAAGAACCGTCTAGCCCTGCATATTAAATCACACACAGCTGTGAAAGGGATTCCAACTTTCTTTCAGCTTGCCATGAATTTGCATGTTGCAGATTTGTGTACCATCATACTACAGGAGTTAGTTTTATGTTCCTGTACAATACTTACTTCCCCCATGTACTCTGTATGGTTCGTTTGATTTTCTGTTTGTAAGATGGATAGTGCGAAACCTAACAATCTGAATTCTATGAAACTTGGTGGAAGAGTGTAGCATTGGCAAAGGATGAAGCCATTAAATTTTGGCGTGGATCCAATTCACTAAGCAAGCCCACAAAACTCATTTAACTTTTGCTAATGTTGCGAGGTATGGCATATGCCATACATTTAACAATCCCGTAGGTGGCAGTAAAATTCAACACAACTTGAGTGCGATCAAAAGATTGTTCCTCTCATGAACGAATGTAGTGTAGTACAGTCAGATGCATATTACATGAGCAAAGTATGGCTTTTGTGAATCAGTGTCACATGATATAATGTGCTCAACCTTGTCTGCATTACATGTATTTTCATTAATTTAGTTTATTCATTCGTTCATTTTCTAAGCCGCTTAAGCCTAATTAGGGTCACGGGAAGGCTAGCGTCCATCTCAGCCGACTCTGGGCAAAGGTGGGGTACACCCTGAACAGCTCGCCAGACCATCACAGGGCCAACACACATACAGTCATTTACACCCACACCTCGGGGTGATTTGGAACAGCCAATTAACCTACTGTGCATGTTTTTGGACTGTGGGAGGAAACCGGGGTACCCAGAGGAAACCAATGCAAGCATGGGAAAAACATGCAAACTCCACACAGAAACGACCCGAGCCCAGGTATCGAACCCGGGACCTTCTTGCTGTGAGGCGGACGTGCTAACCACTGCGCCGCCGTTGAGGATTCAGAGACCATTTAAAGGGTCTCTGTTGCTGATTTTGATGCAGAATTTGTTGGCTCAAATTTGAGGCCTACAGCAAAACTGTTGATGCACCGAAGTCACAAAAAACACAACCCCCACAGGTAAAAAAGTCCCTGCTTGCATCCAGCACTAATAAACTCTTCTTTTATCATTACACTGTTATGAGCATACCTAAACCCCCTCTACACGTTTTTGCTGAGGTGCACATGCTTCTTCTGGGAAGCTGGTGATCCTGATCCTCCTGATCCTTCTGCTGTCGGAGTCGTGTGGTCTGTCCTGGCTGGAGTTCTCATCTCGGAAGCCCCTCGCTCCAGCTGATGAAGATCCATATGGGCTTAGATCTGCACTCAGAGACTGTGAGGATGACTTTTCACTGCTGGTGATATAGACTCTCTTGCTGCAATAATTTAGGACTTACAGTTGTGGTATAACCAACCGGACTACATGTTGGACTGTAATGAGGTTTCTTTTATATGGTTTGTATTTTTATGGTTTCACCCAAATGAAGATGGGTTTCCCTTTTTGAGCCTGGCTGACTCTGTCAACTGGGGGAGTTTTTTTTGCCTGTCGCTGCCGGCTTGCTCATTAGGGGTGTGTAGGGGGTTGTAGAAAAATGTTTAAATTCCTTTTTAAATTCCATTCACCATGTAAAGCTGCTTTGCGACAATGTCAATTGTGAAAAGTGCTATACAAATAAAACTGAATTGAATTCAGTCAGTGTCACGACTTATGAAAGTCACTGCCTGCTTGCTCTTGCTGCACAGAAACAGCTTCTGAACTTTTTAATTGCACCTCAAAGTGAGAACACATAGCCAGTGTAGAAATATGATGACTCCATACCAGCAGCACACCAGACATCCTCTGGGATACACATCTCATGGTCACACGCATATTCCACACAGAAGCACCCAAGGCTGGAACTTGAACCCAGGACCTTCATGTTGTGAGGCAGGCATGCTAACTGCTATGCCACCATGCCGCCTTGGATACACATGTGTGTACATAATTCTGATAATGCTGAAAATATATACAAACATGTACATTGGTTGCATTACAGATTTGCATATTATAATACATTCAGGTATTATGCTATGTGGAGGTCTGCACTTCTCTTCCTATCTGAAAGTCAGACACGGATGTATGAAATATTTGTGTATAATATTTACAACAATGTGCAGGCTGCTTTACTTACAGTGTCTGTGTGTGTGCACCATCCATATTAACATTAAAAAAAATGGAAGCACATATGCTAATGCCTAACACATTCCATGTTAACTAACTTATATGCATGCAGCAGTCACACCTTGCCAGATAGCATTCATCTCCGTTCACGTCAGTTTTTTTGTTCGTTTTTGTCAGATGAGGTCTGTTCAAACTGGCTGAAAGTTTTGTGCATGCACAAAACTTGGAACGGACTCCACCGGGAAAAGGTCCCCAGGTTTTATGGTTGTTGGGAACTGGGCATGCCTTTTTTTCACAACTTGTTTCATCCTTGTCCATGACTCTACATGTAATGCGTCTTCAATGGGTCCGAAATGGATATACATCCTCCGGGGAATCAGGAGAGCCTAGAGCAGCAAGAGATGACCTCCACTGCTTTCACAAAGTTTCTATCTGTCAAGTGTCCGTTTGCGCCAAAGGTGTCAAACTCAAGTCCCGCGGGCCAAATATGTGATCCGCGAGAGCTTTTAAAGAATATCATTGTCGTATCTTTGTTGCATCAGCCATTACCATGAAATGTAATTCATCATCCTTCCAGTAGGTGGCGGCCACCTCTTCATCTTCATCTTCTTCCGCTTGTTCCGGGGTCGGGTCGCGGGGGCAGCAGCCTAAGCAGTGAGTAGCGGTCACCTATTTCAAATAAATAACTAGTCATGCATGACTCAAGAAAGATTGTGTGTTGCCAGAAAATGAGAAGGAAAAGAGAACAAATACCTAAACTAATCATTTTGCTATGCAGAATTAATTTCATGCCCTTTTTGAAATGGATGTTCAGTGATTATTTGGCCCTTGGTGACCTAGAAATTTTCTGATGTGACCCTCAAAGAGTTTGACACCCCTGGTTTACGCGATCTGGTAAAGGTGTGACTACTTCCTAAAAGTATAATATATGGGGTGGTGTACAAAGAAATTAATTTGATTTATTCAGCACCAACCGTGTGATTAGCTGCGGTCTGAAAACGCAAATTTAAATGAGCATTTTAAATGAGTGATTTTTTAAGACAATTCGAAGACATTATTTTGTTGAAGTTTCTCATAATTGTGATAATGACCAAAATATTAGGGAATTTCTCAGAAGCTACGGCTAATTTATCTGTTACCTCCCACTTCTTTGTACTGGATGTCATTTCCGTAATTATTCTTTGTGAATCACCCACACAAGCGCACTAACTGCTTAGTCAATTTACGAATTAGTGCTTTAATTAGATTTTACTAAATCAGGGTCCAAGTGCACCATGAAGTCCTGTTTTCATTTCATCAATAATTGGAAAGGGTGGCAAATTGGTATTGTTGGCTGTCTTGTCGAATCTTATTGAAAATAACACTGTGTGTTGACTCGATAATTAATTGTTGTTTTAGATAAAGAATAAAATGCAGTGATAAAATAATTGATTAAATAAATTAAAAGAAAATTATTTAAAATAATTAAATATTCATTATAATTCAAAATAATTAATTATTTATAATATAATAAATAAATTAATTAAAGCTTGATATGTTATTTATTTGTTATACAAACTTATTCTATTTTTAGTTTATTTATGACATGGTATATCAGTTATTTAACATTTATGCACCAATCTGAGGTGCATGGCACTGAATAGCGACATCCACTAAGCGTGAGGTGCATAATTGTTTTAGTATTTACTGGATGGGAACATCAGCACAAAAAAAAGCACATTAAAATAAGATTTTTTGAATTTTTTTTTAACCATTATAGACTTGGGTAGTTAAGCTCTGTGCACTCTGGCTAAGTCACTAGTTGAAAGTTTTGTTTTTTTTAAGTTATTGCACAAAAAACAACAACATTTGGAATGGAACTATTTGATGGTAAGAACTTATTATTTTTTTGGGTGTTTTTTTTCACCAAACACAACTTTATCGGCCTGGTCTGAGAAACAGGCCTGCAGTCTTCATGGTCTCTCGTTGATTGCAGGGGAAGAAGCCATCCTTTTACAATATGCACTTAGCAGAAGTGTGGCCATCACTTAGCATGCTAACCCTAGCTGGCTGTCTCTTCCATTAACTCCAGACTTACTCTATGAAAATAAACAACATTTCACAGCATTTGGTTAAGAACACATTATTATTATTATCATTATTATTATTATTATTATTATTATTATAATTTTTAATTAGATGTCTACCCCACACCCATATTCCCCCCCACCAAACGCGACTTTATTGGCCTTCTCCCAGGAAGAAGCCACCATATGCCGTCATATGTGTTAAGAAAATATATGATAAAAGCCATAATATTATGGCTCATCTTTCCATAATAAAGCATGACTATAATGCTGCTACCGGCTCCAAGTGAACGTAACAAACGGTGAGTGTCCACTGTTATGATTCAAGAAATATCCACTCAGAATAATGATTCTTTAACCTGGAAATAGTGGACCAATCAGATTGCACAGTTTTGCTGTAGTATATACTAAAAAGAGTTATTCCCTCACCAGGCTGTTTTTTTTTACCCCCCTTCTCTTTCTTAGAGTTAATAAAATGCAGTTTGCCAGAACTGGGATGCCAGAAAGGCTCTGTTGGAAAATGTGTTTAATTGGTGGTAAATTTATCAGCCCCTTTTGATGATCAGAATTAAGAACTCCACCGTGCTGTAAGGAAGGTAACTAACGCACAGTGAAGAAAAGAAGGACTTGGCTTTGGAAACCTAATTTGACAGAACGATGATTCATGTTCCAGGAATGAGAACTGAAAAATGTTTTTACTCTATTGTTTGTAATCTATCAATATCTGACCGAAAAGATCATATTTTATACGTCTAGCAGAAGTTGGCAATTCATCATCTGTATTGGAGGGGACTCACTGCCTCCCCCAACACCTTCATACTTCTGCTGACTGCTGTTGCACTGTGCTTCTACAGACTTATATAAAGTACTATTTGAAGTGTAAAAGCTGATATATTAAATGAAAACACACACACACACACACACACACACACACACACACGCGCACACACACACACACTGATGCTATAATGTGCAGTGCTGTTGCCCTGACTATGAGTCATTTAATCAGATTCTCTCTAAATAGAACCATTCATTCATTATTCATTCAATTCCCTTCTGCATTTTTGTCACCATCCTCTTCATCTACCTTAGTTTATTTCCAGGAAAAGAACATTTAGTCTGGTTTACTGTACTAAAGCATTACTACACCTAAAAACTTACATCTATAAATATGTCTTATTTGAAAGGATTCTGTAGCTGCTTAATCCTACTTAGGATCGCGGAAAGGCTGGCGTCTCTGCCATCTCAGCCGACTGATGTGCAACTCTGGGCAAAGGCAGGATACACCCTGAACAGCTTGCCAGGCCATTGCAAAGGAAACATACACACACACCCCCAACCATACACACTCACACTCACACCTAGAGACAATCTGGAATTGCCAATCAGCCTACTGTACATGTTTTTTTGACTGTGGGAGGAAAGCGGAGTACCCAGAGGAAACCCACGTCAAGCACGGGGAGAACATGCAGAAACTCCACACAGACACGGGAATCAAACCCGGGACTTTCTTGCTGGGAGGCGAACATGCTAACCTGTGCCTGTGCCGCCTTCAGTACAATATTCCTTATAATAACTGGCACTGTTGAGCACTGAGGAGTCCCTCCCTTGAGTTCCTCAGAAAATGTTTTAGGTTAAGGACCTGAAATAATTACATTCGTTAAATTTGAATTAGCACGTACTATTCAGGAACAGCGCAATCTGATTGGTCTGCTATCTTGGGTTTAAAAAACACTATTCTGAGTGAATAATGATTGAATAAAACCGACAGACGCTTACAATTCATCATTGTTATTGTGCTTTAAAATGAAAAAATAAGGCATAAAAATATTTTTTTAGTTTGTTTTTCTTGTGTTTATGTGTAGTATAATCATTAAATTTTGAATTAGTGTACAAACACACCTTGTCGGAGCCGGTTTTCATGTCCTTGTCCTTTCATGCCCTAGTATGTAGGTTGTATGTAGTTTTAAAATAATATGCCCAACACATTAACCCGGCTTGAAGTGTAGAGCCCACCTGACCCGTCTCTGTCATGGTCAAAATATGTAAATATAAACCAGAAATAACTCACTTTTCATTATATTTTTGCAAAAGTATTACCAAAATTCTGAAAAGGGTTTGAAGAGGCACTGTTACACAGCTCTTCTTCGCCTGCATGCACATGCACATGGAGCTCACCTGCGTCTGTCATTATTAAAATACAACGAACATATAAATCTCATTTTTGTTTGCTTTTTTGCTTATGTTTCCAAGTAGCATATTCTAAAACAATTATGCGCCTCAGGCTTGCTGGATGTCTCTGAGCTGATCTCTCTGTCCACCTTGCTTTCAGAGCAAAATTGTTAAACAAAATAATAAAAATGTAAAATTAAATAATAAACAGGTTATGAGAAGAGGTAATATATGAAACAGACTGGGTTTACAACAGTGGCCTATTGTAAGGATTGAGCTATAAAAAGCTATAATGTGTACTGTGTTTATTGAATAATGGAAAATCAGCAGCCATTTCTTATTACACAACCAGCCATCGACAGAAAAAAACAGTATAACTCCACTGAAAAACACCAACACACTGTCTAACCGCAACTTCTATTTATTGCACTGAACTCAATTCTTACCTAACACGACCTTTTCAGAATGCCTAGGCAAGTTAAGAACATTATTAGTAACATTTCTACATTGTTTTGGGAAAATATATTTGTGTCAGAGTTTGTTACTGGCAGAAAATCCAGTTTTGCTCAAAACTTACAAAACCTTTACATTATTTCCACACTTATCCAATAGTTTCAGCTCCTAGAATATCAACCACAATAGATTTGTCTGATTGGATTTTATGAGTGCAGATAAACAGGATGGTGCTTCACTTCGTCTACAAATAATTCTAATCTGCTTTATTATTTGTTTCCCACATGACTCTGACACTTTGGTTATGACATGCTCAGTATATACTACAAAAGGGGAAAGGCACAGTCTGATTGTTTTGCTATCAAAGGATTGAAAAAACAATCAAATCGACAGATACTCACGATTTCTCACGGTCACTTGGAGCAGGTGACATCATCATTATCAAGCTTTAAAGAAAAAATGAACCAAAAGTTTGTTTTTCTTTTGTTTCCATGTAGTGTATACCAAAACTTTGAATAATAGTGTGTAATAAAACACCTTCACGGAGTGTAGTTTATTTATGTTTCTGTGTAGTATATGCTACACTCTACATCAGAGGGCTAAACAGACGCCATTATAGTTAAAATATGTAAATACAAACTATACAAATCTCATATTACTTTTCTTTATGTTCTCCATTTAGCATATACTTTCAGAGTAGAATTACCTCAGTCAAAGTATGTTTGAATCCAATTTCTATTTAAAACAAGATGAGTGTAGAAGGAACTTTTAACCATGTCAAAATACTGGCAATTGTAAATGATAATGTGTAAGACATTATACCTTATAATTATAATCAGTCATTTATAGTCAGTAAGGCTCTCGAGTGGTGCATTGACAAGGTGCGCAACTATTAACCTGGAAAACGAAAGTTCGAATCCGGATCAATGCCACAGCAATCCGTGACTGGGAGTCCATGGGAGCTAACTGGCCGAGCTCTAACAGGAGGGAGGGATGGCATACGCTGCCTTCCCTGTCACTCACAGCAATCATCAGTCAATCATGGGCGTCTGTGAGCTCATTCGTACGAGGGGGCGGATAGCGCTTTCCCTTCGAGTGTGTTAGGCCGCCCCCAAATACACATGCGCAGCAGTTAGAAAAGAGGCGGGTGGCAGCATTGCATGGCACGGAGGGGGGGTTGGTGGTGGTTGTTTGATATCGAAGGCAACACTTGATAGGTGGGAATTGGATATGACTATATTAGCGAGAAAAATGGGGAAAAATCCCAAAACAAACAAAAAAATGAATAGTCAGTAAGATGTTATATAGTCAATAATTTCAACTACCTGTCATCCAGCAATCATATATAAAGTCATGTGACTACAGAGATGCATTATTCTTTGCATGTAAATATATGCTGCAGTGCCTTCAATTACAGTTTCCTGGAATAGCTAAGACTGATAAATGGAGCTCTCACCTTGTCTGCTCAGCTCTGTCCAACATTATAACAAGGCAGGAGAGGAAACATGCAAAGTGGCAACATCTCTTAATTATGCAGCAATAACAGCGTTAAGGAGGTCTATCCTACTCTTCATTAAAACATCTCCAGAAATAGCAGCTACCAGGTGCTTCTTCTCTGTGACACAAGCTACTATTAATGAATGAATATAAACTAGCATTAATCAAGTTTAGTACCTGCCACCAATCTATGTTCTTTTTAATGAACTTCACCACCATCGCATAATTCAGCCTGAGATATTTATAAGAAAATATTCCTAAGAAGTAGTTTAATTTTTTTTTTTCTGTTCAGCTCCAGATGATGAAGTGTTTTTGTTTCATTTTCTGATCTGCTTTATCCTTTATTAGGATCGCGAGGAAGCTGGAGGCTATCCCAGCCAACTCTGGGTGAAGGCGGGGTACACCCTGAACAGCGTGCCAGACCATGACACACACAAAAGCATTCATACTCACACCTAGGGGCAATTTGGAATAGCCAGTTAGTCTTATGTGCATGTCTTTGGACTGTGAGAGGAAACCCACACAAGCAGGGGGTAACTACTGTAAACTACACATATAAACTGCTTTGTTGAGCCTGGGACTTGAACCCATGACCTTCTTGCTGTGACGCGGATGTGCTAACCACCACACCACCATGCCGCTCTGGAAAACATTCCCAAAACATACATTTCATTTATTTTCCAAACTGCTTAATCCTAATTAGGGTCGCAGGGAGGCTGGCGTCCATCTCAGGCGACTCTGGTCAAGGGCGGACTACACCCTGTACAGCTCGCCAGGCCATCGCAGGGCCAACACACACTCACAACTATTCACACTCACACTCACACCTAGGGGTAAATTGGAACAGCCAATTAGCCTACCATGCATGTTTTAGGACTGTGCTAGGAAACCGGAGTACCCAGAGGAAACCCACGCAAGCATGGGGAGAACATGCCAAATCCACACAGAAACACCCAAGCTTGGAATCGAACCCAGGACCTTTTTGCTGTGAGGCGGACGTGTCAACCACTGTGCCACCACATACATTTCATCTTACTTTTTAATATCAAGGTTTTATTTTTAGCTGGTCAAAGGCTCATGGAAAAATGGTCACTGGCGAATATTTTTCATTAATGAATTAAACCATTCCTGCTCTCTGAACTACTGATCACTGGGTTGAAAATATTCAACCCAGCCTGTCTGGCACCAACAACCTTGCCACATTTTGCCCTCATTCTAATGTTTGATGTGAATTTTTTTTATGCATTGTGCTTCTGGAGCATCATTGGATAATTGGATATCCTGATTTGATAATTATATGAACGTGCAGAAACTCACTGGATATTTTATTTGGTACACTAATAATAGAGAACATCTATGAGACTTGGGCATACACTGTTTGGGGGATGTGTCAATTTTTATAGTGTTCACATGGGACCATCCATTACAGCAGACGTTTCTAGTGGAAGTAGAACATCAGGATGAATCAGGCAGGGCAGGAGGAAGAAGAGGAAACAGAAAGAACAGTTTATCAGGTATGCTGTTAATCTACGTCGGTTTAAAATGGTATATATCCTTTATGTATCTAATGAAATACCAATATGTGTAACTACATATTAATGTAATGAGTGAGTGTATGGACCCCTGTAGGTATATGTGTGTCAATTCATGTATAAATTTCTTCACTTCTTAGTGTGTGGCTGTATTTATACCCAGAATTCATCAGTTTTCTCCCTGGGATTAAGATGTAACACCATCTTATCATTTAATGCAGGATAAGTAAGAGTGTTGCTATGCCATTTGCATGATTTATTGCGTCCCCTTTTGGGAAGTTCTCTGAGATCACTTTGAGAGCCTCATGGATTAAGTATAACTTTTTTTGTTAGTAGGCCACAGAACATCTTAGCACTTCCTGCATTCATATTTCATTTACTTTTACGTTTATTCATTTGGCAGAAGCTTTTATCCAAAGTGACTTACAAGTGAGGCAAAATAAAACCCCCTGTGTGGAGCTGTGTGAGTTGAGGACGTCTTGTCACTGCTTCACTGGCAGCAGTTCCAGTGAATCATTTTGGTTTGAATGAATATAATAATGGTGATCACATGCTTATTTTTAAATCATGGCCGTTTCTAATTTAAAGTATGTACATATGCTTCATAAATTGATTTAAATACACTTGATTTCTCTCAATTTACCAGTCAATTTACGTTCCTACCCTCACCTATGGCCACGAGTTTTGGGTAGTGACCGAAAGAACGAGATCGCGAATACCAGCGGCTGAAATGAGCTTCCTTCGCAGGGTGGCAGGTTTCTCCCTTAGAGATAGGGTGAGAAGCTCTGTCATCCGGGAGGAACTCGGAGTAGAACCGCTGCTCCTTCGCATTGAGAGGAGCCAGTTAAGGTGGCTCGCCTCTTTGGTGTGGTGACCAGAGACCCCGGGGTTGACCCAGAACACGCTGGAGGGACTATGTCTCTCGGAAGAGCTGGAGGAAGTGGCTGGGGAGAGGGAAGTCTGGACCTCACTGCTTAGGCTGCTGCCCCCGCAACCTGAACCCCGGAAGAAGCGGAAGATGCTGATGACAGTTGATTTCATTTGCATAACAAAAAATATAATGAATTCATTCACTCATTTTCTAAGCTGCTTAATCCTAATTAGCGTCGCAGGGAGGCTGGTGGCCATTTCAGCTGACTTTGGGTGAAGGTGGGGTACACCCTGAACAGCTTGCCTGACTACTGAAGGGCTAACACACACACAACCATTCACACTCACTCTCACATCTATGGGTGACTTTGAACAGCCAATTTGTCTACTGTGCATGTCTTTGGATTGTGGGGGGAAACCGGAGTACCCGGAGGAAACCCACGCAAGCACGGGGTGAACATGCAAACTTCACACAGAAATACCCAAGCCCAGGAATCATACCCAAGCCTTCTTGCTGTGGAGCGGACGGTCTAACCACTGCGTCACCGTGCCGTAATTTAATTCAGTTGTATTGTAATAATAAATACTTTTTTTTGGCAGAGTGTTTATTTGATTATTAATCTCGTAGCCATGTGATGGATTGCGAGCTGACGAGGGTGCACCCTACTGAGTCCCCCCCAACCCTATTAGGATTAAGGGGTTCAGGGATTGAATGAATGAATGAATGAATGAATCTCCTGACTGTTGTTGGTTGTTAATTGCAACCATTACTTTAATTAGGTATCGTGGACCGTAGGTCAGAACTTGGGAGGCGTTTCTGCATTACTCCGCCTTTTTTTTTTCTTCCACTCCTGGCCATTTCCAGGCAATATCTTAAGAAAGACATTTTCAATCCTCAATAAACTTTGTATACTTACTCCTTTGGTGTATATCCAGAAGCCTATCATTTTTCAGAATGCCACGTTAGAATTTCATGGATTTATTAGCGTTAAAGTCTATAAGCTGCTGTGGTCAGCGCTCAATCCATCTGGTGCCGATGGAGTGTACCATATAAGTTTTATGTGTGGGGATGGTGGAGGTGATACACACATATCTTTGTAATAAGTGCAATAAACCTCGGGATGTCCCCTCTATAGAGCTATTTGCTCAATTGAACATCTAGTTCATTAATGTCACTAACACTAACACGACATGCTGGTTTTTGTAATTTTGCTCATTTGGCTGCTGATAACATTCTGCCCCACGACTGCCTGCTGTAATAAATTTCATTTTGAAATGCCTCACTGTCAAGATGATTTTAGGCCCAATCGTTTTGAGGTGATGGGGTCACCAAAGGATTCTTAGTGATTCTTTTAATTTGGGCATTTTCAGATAATTTTACTGTAGGAATAATGACTATGACAATGAAACTGACCCCTTTAGAAATGCTGTGTTACTGGGGTGATTTCTGATTCCTGAAGGTGAGAGATAATGAGCCTGCTCCATTTACTTCAGGTCATTACTCTGCATCTGTAGCTCTGCTATTGATCCCGGGTTAGGCTAGACAACCTTGAGTGCATCTCTGTAAGAATCCATTGGTCCAATTCAGGATGTTTTATGGACTATTATGCATTCTTGTGGATTTACATAATGTCCTTTTTCCACTAGACAAGTTCGGAGCTGATTCTAAGTGAGCCTGGCTGCCATGTAAATGTAAACGTGTCTTGTGTTTTATTGGCCAGAGAAATGTTTCCTCAACAAATTACATACAGTTTTTCCACACAAGTGTTTAGCTAATTTCTACCCACTGTTTTAATCTGCTGCGTCAAACAGACGGTACAGCCAATATTAAGGCGATGCTGAACCCTGGCAGCTCCCTCGGATTCCCAAATTTACGGTTGTTTTCACACTTGAAACTTTTCTTTCAGTCCAGGGACTATTTGAGCCCCAGTTTTGGTATGATTGATAATGTGTTAATGTTAGTTTTGAGTCTGAAGGGGTTTATATAACCAGTTCCGAGTTCTCTTATAAAATGTTGGTCTATCAGCTCCACATTTATGTAGACTCGGTTAAATACCAGAACTTGATCCAAACCAATTACAGGGGAGTGGTTTATTTTAACAGTACA
This sequence comes from Neosilurus hyrtlii, assembly GCA_028564935.1. Classification (NCBI taxonomy): domain Eukaryota; kingdom Metazoa; phylum Chordata; class Actinopteri; order Siluriformes; family Plotosidae; genus Neosilurus; species Neosilurus hyrtlii. Next base: position 14,698,296 of record JAOUQZ010000012.1, read on the forward strand.
GTCATGAAATTGTGAATTTGTACTCACATTGGCCTTTTGTTAAGTTACCTGCGTTGCAATTATCCCCTGTGGAAACTTTATCTAACTAGCATGTATCCAGCAAAAAAAATTCTTGCATGGCTCCCTATTCTGGGGGGCATGGCGGCTCAGGAGTTAGCACTGTCCCTTCACAGCAAGAAGGTTTGTGGTTCAATTCTCAGCCAAGGGCCTTTCTGCATGGAATTCGCATATTCTCTCCGTACTTTCCTCCGGGAACTGTAGTTTCCTCCAACATTCCAAAGACATGCATATAAGGTCTACCGGCTACTCTAAATAAACCATACGTGTTAGCCATGCAATGGACTGGTGACCTGTTTAGGGTGTATACCAACTCTTGCCTGAAGTCATTTGGGATTTGCTCCAGCTTCCCTGTGACCCTGAGGGATACGTTATATCACAGGTGTCAAACTCAAGCCCCACAGGCCAAATCTGGCCCTCCAACTCATTTTAGGTAGCCTGCGAGAGCGTTTAAAGTATATGATTATCATGCAACTGTTACCATGAAATGTAATTCATCAGGTTAACAGCTAGCCATTCATGATTCAATAAAGATTTCAAGCTAGCTTGTCACCATCAAGGATTGTCAGAAAAGGAAAAGAGGACAAATGCATGAACAAATAATATGGCCATGTTTCCAGATAATAAAGCCAGATTTCATTGTTGCGCATTTTGAATTGATGTTGAATGATTATTCGCCCATGAATAACCTTAAAATTTAGTGATGTGGCCCTTAGTGAAAATGAGTTTGATACCCCTGTAACAGATCATAGATGGATGTTTTTTCATTCTTGTGCCCCTCGATAATAACTTACATACTCACATTCTCAAAATTTCCTTGTCCCTCACACTCAACACTGACCTCAGACTTAAGTAAATGTTCTTGCATTATATTGGTTCAAACAAACAGTGGTATTACGTCCAGCACGACCGTCAGTTATAGCCACAAAATGGTATGCTTTAACATTTTTTCTGTAATTACATTCATAATTTCAGGGTTGTCGTAGATTAAGGGTTGCACCTAGCATGGATTCGTACACACCCCGTTGGACACTGACTTATTAATTTAATTATATAGGTGCTTTTTCCTTATCTTTCTGCAGTATGTATGTCTAATAAAGCTAACTAACAAATAAACCGTGGCACATCATTTATGGCCAAAAGATTACGAAATACCTGAAAAAAAAAGAAAAAAAGAAAAGAAAAAGAAGGCTCATTTACATTCTGTCACCTCTGGATTCACTGTGAGAACAAAACAACAGCTGACAGTAATTGGCATATAGCTCTTAACAAATTTTGTCTAGATATAACCAAGTGGAAGTCATTTTTGAGCTTTCCTTGGCACCATAAGTCCAGAGAAAGACAATTTACCTTCTGGTACTCATACAGTCCAAAGCCCACTCAGGCAACTTTATTAAAAGTTAAGTAAAGAGATAAATGAGCCAATGTTAGCTAAAAACCACACTCAAAGCAGAAACTAAGCAATCTATTACTGTGCTGAACTTGCAGCCAATTTCCAGAAATCTATCAAACACATGTTAGAGTGGAGCTGTGCTGTCAAAAGTCTGGCACTCGAAATAAATCCCTCTATATGAATCTTGTTGCCCCACCACCAGTTACGATACAAAACCACAACGAAAGATTCAGGTATGAGCAACCAGTAGGGAGAAATGAATGACTGCACAGGCTGGGGGGAAAGAGTAAGATCAGTTGTGATCTCTAACCTCTAAGCTCAATGAAATCACACCACCGCTTACTGGTTTTGAGATGATGCTCACGCATACTGAGAGGAATGGCTAGATTTACATATTTTGACTATTCACACTATGTGGATAATATTATCTAAATAAATATATAAATTTTCCCTGTCCTTTTATTAAAATCTATGTGATAACCAACAAAAGAGATTAGTGTTCATTCAACAAATCACTATTTACATACATGTATATAAATGAAACATTCCAGTACCCTTTTTATTATCATGATATGATATGGACCAGAGGCCCCATCAACCGGAGGAGGAGCAAAATGACGAAGATGATGAGTACATGGTCATTTGGACGAGACCGTGCCCCTCCAATCCAATTTCCTTTAAGGATCCCATCCACTTTTAGGATCCCATTTCCATTCAGAAGCCCGTCCTCATTACAGCGGCTAATTTCCTTTACAGGTCCCATCCGCTCTGAGGAGCCCGTCTCCACTTTAGGATCCCATTCCCCTTCAGGAGCCCGTCCCAGTTTAGGAACCCATCGAGGTTTAGGAGCCTGTCCTATTTCAGCAGCCTGTACCCATTTAATAGCCATCGCCATTCAGTTGTCCGTCCCCCTTACGTATTTCTGTTTTTTTTAAAAAGCATTTTATAAATACGATCCAACATTCATTCAATCATTCATTTACTGAACCACTTTATCCTTTTATTAGGGTCACTGGGAGGCTGGCGCCTATCTCAGCCGACTGTGGGTGAAGGCGGGAACACCCTGAACGCCCGAGCCTGGCAATTGAACCCGGGACCTTCTTGCTGTGGGGCAAACATGCTAACCAATACGCCATTGTGACGACCAGAATCCAACGTTATTTTTATTATTGTGTATTATTAATATTATTGTATTAATACTGTGTCCTCCTCACAGCAAGAAGGCCTGGGTTCGATTCTTGGGCTCGGGGTGTTTTTGTGTGGGGTTTGCATGTTCTCGCTGTGCTTGCATGGGTTTCCTTCAGGTACTCCGGTTTCCTCCAACAGTCCAAAAACATGCACATTAGGCTAATTGGCTGTTCCAAATTGCCCCTAGGTGTGAGTGTGAAGGGTTGTGTGTGTGATGTTCAGGGTCTACCCCGCCTTCGCCCAGAGTCGGCTGAGATAGGCACCAGCCTCCCCGTGTCCCTAATTAGTATTAAGCAGCTTAGAAAATAAATGAATGAATGAACTTATTGCACGTATGTCACCTCTAAACTATATCTTAGCAACGCATGCTATAGTTGAATGTTTTAACAGTTAGCATTTTAACACTCATGGTGTGATTACAGCAAAAAGCAAAACTATGCATAACGGATTGGCGGAATTGATTTCTCCTCGTCTTCTCACTCATCTGACTACAACCCATACATTCTGGATGATGTCTAGTATTAATATTCAGCTTTGTCTTATGATCTCTCTCACTCACTGAATGCGATGTGATGGGAGACAAACCTATACACGACATGCAGACGTTCTGATGAATGTTTCCTCTGTATGTGCTGGAGTGAAAAAAAAAGTGGGGTTATTTATTCCTCTGAAGGTTCCTTCTTTCTTTTTCTCTTTCCTCTTTTGAGTGTGAAGAAGGATGGAAAGACAGCAAAGAAGCAAGATTAAAATGGCTTTCTGAAGTCCCTAAGGAGGTGTGTGAGGTGTGCTGACAGGGCAGAGTTTTCAGTAAGCGCTGTTGGTCGTACATTATTTATAACACTAGCCCTCCCATTATCTTCCACACTTATGGCTAGACTCTGTGTGTGTGTGTGTGTGTGTGTGTGTGTGTGTGTGTGTGTGTGTGTGTGTGTGTGTGTGTGAGATCCAGAAAATTCATTATTTCTTTGGTAAGTAGCCATGTAATAAATGTGATAATGTAGAGCCAGCAGGTCATTATCGCAAAAACAACCCAAGGGCATTACAAGACCTGATCATCAGCTTACTTTGGGCAAAATGAAGCAAATGGTATTCATGTTACAAATATATTCATTCATAGATTTATTTCATACATAGATGCATTCCGGAAGTAAGGAATCAAGTGCTTGCGTGTGTGTGGTGGCTTAAAGAGTTACTTTTATTACACCAGAGTCGATCGTTTTCCAATTAGAGTACATTCTGAGCCGTTTTATTTCTCTTAAACCCCAACACTTATGTTGCACATGAATATGTATATTATTCCTATGCAATTCGCTCCTTGATATAAGCAGTTGCCTTATAGATATATTTATAGATATAGAGCTGTGCTGTTATAAAAATCTAATCAACACTTGCTGACCCATCAGACAGGACCATTTTTTCCATCTTTCTTGCGCAATACAAACTACTTATTAAGTGTAAGTGTGAGGTCTGTAATGTCAAATCTTGGCCCGAGGTCTTTAGTACCGACTGAACTGAAGGTGAGGTCTGAACAAAAAGACCAAGGGCTGAGATTTCTCTGTGCAGACCAAGCAAACAAGGTTAATAAGTGGTTTTATATACGGCCATATGAATTGTTTTCCATTAACTTCAGGTGATATCATAAAACTGCCCACTTCTGAACAAGGCGTATCCATTCGGCTAGTTTCCCTTCATGTGACGAACAAGAGCTTACTAGTGAGCATCAAGTACTTTACAAGACTTCAGAATCTCTTTATCCCATAGGATATCTCCTGTATATTTCTTTTACATTTGAAAGGAAATGCTAAATGCTTCTTCGGAAGCTGCAAAAGATCATGGTGCAGAGTGCAGCTAGCTAACAGCTAAGTTAACGGTCGGATATGCTACGGTTCGGATATGCAATTTATTGACCATGTGTCGACTAGTCAGTGTGTTCGTTCGTTGCCATATAATACAGTATGCACGTTAGCATGAATTATTTCAGACTAGCCTGAGCAACAGTCACCCTCCATTTAGTCCACTCTGAATGCAAGATGCTTTTAAATAAACCATCAAAGCGATCAGATTCTCTTCGGAGATCAATATGAAGCACTTGTAAATATGAATAAGCATTTAAAGTTCTCATATGGATGTTTGGTTTATTTAAAACTGCTTTACAGCAGCCTAGCTTATTTGAGGCAGTTGGATTCATCTTGATAGTGAGTGTTCCCGTTGGATTTCCACAAAACAAGGCCCACTGTCTGTTTTTCAGCCTCATTCCTGTTAATCGACCTGCTCCCTCCATTCATCACCACTGACAGCACCGTGTGTTTGGGACAGAGGGAGACACAGAGGACAGAGACAGACGGTGAGAATATCAGACACAACTAAACAGGAGCGGTCCCAAGCTGAACTTGACTTAATGATTAACCACAAGCATGAAACACTTTTACAATGTGCTGTACCTTTAAACATGCCTAGTACCTTTCTGCTTCATAAGATGTAATGCAGTGACACAGCTTGAAATGTTGGCTTTTAACATTTTTATTGTGGGATGTCCCATTTAATGAGATAGACCACGTGGCAATGCCCAACCAGGGGAAGCAGAGGGTATTTCTTTGTCTCTTTCTGTCTCTTTGTCCGTCCAGTGTGTCACTACATGACCTACACACCCTATTATGTGGTTACAGAGAGGGGTGTTTACTTTTTTTTCATTATTTGTTTAATGTTCATGGCACAGTAGCACAGCGATTAGCATGCCCATCCTAACAGCAAGAAGGTCCTGGATACAAGTCCCAGGCTTGACCGTTTCTGGGTCCCAGGTTTGCATGTTCTCCCCGTGCTTGCATGGGTTTCCTCCGGGTACTCCAGTTTCCTTTCAGTGTCCAAAGACATGCACATTAGGAAAACTGGCTGTTCCAAATCCCTGTTGCGTTGCGTGTGTGTGTTGGCCCTGCGCTGGTCTGGCGAACTCTTCAGGGGTACCCCATCTTTGTCCAGTGTTGGCTGAGATAGGCTTTAGCCTCCCTGCAACCCTAATAGGAGGAAGCAGTTTGGCATATGTGTAAGTGAGTGAGAATATCTGTACTAAGATTTAAACCCGAAGCAGACACTATACTACATTATTAAGGTAGAATTATTATTATTATTATTATTATTATTATATTATGTTATGTAATGTTATTTATTTATTTCGCCAGCATTATTAGGATGGTATGTGACATCTGGCTCCGACAGTTCCTCAGCCTCAACTATATCAGTCTAGTAGTTATTCACTGGTCTCATGCGGACAATCACAGGTAGGACTGATTACAAAACAGGTTGACAAGAGCCAAAGTGAGAACAGACTCAGTACCAAGGTGGGTTAAAGGAGGAAATGATAAGAAACAGGAAGAAAGAAATTAAGTGTAAAGAAAAAGAGATTAAAACAAGGCCACATTTATAACATGGTTAATGGTGTGGGGAGAAAAAAAAAACAGCGTAAATGTGAGACTGGAAAAGAGAGTAACCTTGAGAAAGTGGTCTGTACTGCATATCTCCCTCTCTCTGTCATTTTCTTTTACACAACTTGGAGCTCTCTTCAGCGCAGATGCTATAGACATGTTGACTAAAGGGAAATAGTCAGTCATGACAAATATGCCTCCAGTTTCTCAAATGCCCCAGACGCCACTATGCTCAGTCATGACTAGTCACACGGCAGAAGCACAGCATGAAGCGGCATGTCTCATACTTTTTACTGTCAAAATAGTACGCATCTAGTAGAGTTTTAAATTGCTGGTGACACCATAAAACGGTAAATACCATGCAAAACATAAAAACAAATGTAAAATTAGCATTAATTAAGAATGAAGTGAATTAATCAAAGTAGCAAAATCTCTACTTTTCACTCACGACTTTTTTAATCATTGAGTTTTCCGGTTTCCTCCAATGGTTCAAAGACATGCAAATGAAGCTAAACTTGCCCTTAGGTGTGAGTGTGAATGGTTGTGTGTGTGTGTGTTAGCCCTGTAATGGTCTGGTGAGCTGTTCAGGGTGTACCCTGCTTTTGACCCTGTGTTTCGCCCAGTAGGCTGAGATAGGCACCAGCCTTCCTATAGGATTAAGTGGTTCAACAAATAAGTGATGAATAGTGTAAAATTAGAAGGAGAAATTTGGCATTAAATGGCATTTACTTGAAGGTTCTAAATTCCTAAGTAATCTTAACTTAAACAGAAACGAAAGCTAAAATGTTGCTTTAAAGGACTTGAGTATATTGAGGTTGTACTCGAGGATACTGTGAATGATACGTCTTGATCAGCACATATTTAAAACTGAGCATGGTTTCACTGAATCCCACTGAAGGATAAGGGCTGGGGCAGGTGGGTTTTTTCCTGGACTTTATTTTTCATACAAGTGTATTACTTTAATACTTTTTATAATTACTATGCAATCAAAACAGTTCCTTTGATTATGTGAGGAAAGAATTTTAACCTATGTGAACACAACCCAGATCTATATCTGTCCATCCATCTATTATCTATACTGCTTATCCCTCAGGGTCATGATGCTGGAGCCAATCCCAGTTGATTTCAGCAGCCGTGCCTTTGTAATGTGTGCATAATGCGGTTTTGCATTGTCTTGTGTAAATATGTATGGGTGTCCCTGGTGCTCCGAAATCTCAATGCACTTTTCTGCATTAATGCCGCACCACAGAAGTGTAAGTTAACTTTGCCAAGGGCACTGACACAACCCCATACCATGACCACTATAGATGTTTTCACTGCTTGACGGTCCATCCAAGATGCCTTGGAGCCCAACTTAATAAAATTGAAAATTGTGTAAAGGACATTAGAGACTGAATGCTTACTAACTTCCTCCTACTGAACTCTGACAGAAGTACTAGTACTCAGTTCGCAGGCAGCTAGAAATAAGGTCTCTGATTATGTAGTAAACTTGGATGGTATTTCAGTTTCGTCATGTGTAGCAGTTAAGAACCTTGGAGTGATTATTGACCCTAGTCTTTCATTTGAAGCTCATGTA
>JAOUQZ010000012.1:14720833-14732041 GCA_028564935.1 Neosilurus hyrtlii
ATGTGTGTGCGCACACCAGTATAACTATACTGTTGCACACACATTGACACGGAGAAAACAGCTTCTGTAACCCTTTTCCACATCTTTTCTGATTTCACCGCTAACATTCATTCATATCGTCTTTTGTTTTGTTTTGTTTAGTTTTTTTGGCGACTCCAGGTACTACACGGAGGCCTAAACGTGAGTTCCTGTATTACTTTCATGCCGACATGTTTAAAGGAAATTGCCTCCTAGACCTCAAGAAGTTCTGGAAGCATTTTTCTCCTCTGTGTACACTACAGTGACACGTGTGCGCGCGTAAGCGGTTTTGAAAGCGACGGATAAGAAACGAGACAGCGACTGACGGACGTCCCGCGAAGTAGCGGGAGAAACTTTTGATCGGGATCTGGTAGCTTGCATCGCTTCCGACATCAGCGGTGAAACTTAGTATATGTAGTTAGATGAGTATGTGCTCTACGTGCATATATATTAATATATACACACATATATGGAGTTTGTGTCCACGTTTTGGTGTAATGCATGATCAGCTTCGAGGACGATGTTCTTGCGTCTTGAGTGTTTTGGTCAAGCTGAGATTTTGGTGTTTCAGATAAATATGAAGATCTTTATTAAAATCGTGCCTGAACCTCAGTTTTCCTGAAGTGAGCTGTCAATCACCAGAGAATTTTTTTTTTCTTACTAAATTCTCAGATTTCTATAATTGACTAGAAATTTCAGTGGTGTTCAGGATTTGCTCACATTTTCCTTCCGATTTCTTTTCTATTGACTGATGATTATGAGGCTTGTGTTCATCACAATGCAGCGTGATCTTTCTGGTGGTTCACAGCGTTCCATAAAGGCAAAACTGAGGTGAATGTCAGCAAGAGTACAGGATTTTTTTTCTTTAGCAAAAAAAAAAAGATAAAAAGTAGGCGATAGTTGAACAGTTGACTACTACGACAGGAGATTAAAGCGTTTGAGCCGTAGTTAAAGTGCTGGTGAAATATTTGCTCGTTTTCTTTGCCTGTAGTGGTTCAGCTCTGCTCGTGCGGTTGGTCACACGTTCTTGCGCATAGTGCATGGAAACGATTGGTGTTTCTCGTGACGTGGCATTCAGCATTTGGAAACTTTAATGCCGACGTTTACACGTTCATAGCTCCGCTCATCCTCGTGACAACTGAAATGAAAACTCCACCCAGAATGGTGTGATACTTGCTCCTCGGGTTCCTCCAGGAAGTTCTTTCATCGCCACATCGTCTTTTTTCACTTTGCTGTCAGATTGCTACCCATTTGACTGCATGATAAGGCAGTGGGATCTTTGAATCTCTACCTTGAGACTGATCCAGCCACGCTTTCTCTCACCCCCTTCATGTGTACACTATTCAAGCAGATCAGCTCCCGGAGCTCTGACTCTGATGCTCGTGTCGCCATCGCCCTCGTCATCTCTGCGTCATGTAGCCAGGTTGCGTCGCGTTTAGTATGTTTCGTCTCAGAAAAACAATTTGATTTCTTATTAATGTGACCTTGATTATCGGCAGAAATGAGAAGAGAGGAAGCTGAACATTTTGCGCCCATCAGTCCAGTTACTGAGTCTCGGTCAGTCTGGTTTATTTTCTAAAGGCGTGTATTATGTTTACTTAACTTACTGTTAGAAATAACTTGTTCAGAACATTTTTCCTTGTTTGTTCATCTGTAAAATATATATACATATTGGCAGCTCGTAGCAAAAGGATTCCATTCAAACGGTCTAAACCACAGGTGTCAAACTCAAGGCCCGTGGGCCATGTCCGACCCTCCAACCTATTTTTGTGTGGCCCACAAGAGCTTTTAAAGTTTCAGTATGATTATTGTTCATTCTTCCCATCAAATATTACCATGAAATGTAATTCATGATCCATCCACTAGGTGGAGCCAACCTATTTCAAGGAAACAGCTAGCCATTCATGACTCAGGAAAGATTGCATGCTAGCTTGTCACCATCTGTCAAAAAATAAAGGCAAAGAGGACAAATGCGTAAACAGATCATTTGGCCATGCAGATTTCATGGTTGTTCGGGGCTTTGTATCGATTGAAAATTGAGTGATTATTCGGCCCTCGGTGACCCTGAAATTTAGTGATGTGGCCCTCAGTGAAAGAGTTTGTGACACCCCTGGTCTAAACATTTGAATGTGTGAAGAAAACCCTTTAAACACCAATCGAACAGCGCTAACAGCAACGCCCTAAAACCTCAGTGTGGTCCACAAGCACAGCAAATGAGCACCGTATTCACACATCGAAGCATATGAACGACGTTTATCTAAGTGTGAGTGTTTGTAAAGTTGTTTTGTGTAATTATATAAAATTGTGGTTTCAGCTATTCGATGTTCCTTCCATTGATAAACAGTACAGTGTGTCACCAGACCCGAGACCGAGTCAGATTTAATTCGGTAGTGGGGAGAAAAGAAAAAGTGCTTCACCCGATTGCATTGTGCTTAAAGGGATTCCGTGGCTCAGCGTTCACATGTAGATTTAAATTAAAGTGTTGCGTGTTGTTAGAATGTGTATACGTGACTTTTCTCTGTCTGAGACTTATTGGTGGAGGGGGCGGGGCTTACCAGTGGATCATGACACGCAGAAAGAAAGAAATCGATTTAAAAATAAGCAAATGCACTCCTTTTCACAAAAGTGCCAATCAGACCAACGCAAACTGGTGGCTGATGATGATGTATATCGATTTGTCTGAATTCTTTCTTCTTTTTTTTTTTTTTCCTCATTTCTTTATTTACTTGAATGTGCACGTATTTGTGCAGATGTTGCTGCTCTATTTTCATATCTTATAGTAATCACATTAAGCGGTTACATTATCTTGTAGTTTCTGTAGACATGTGATGGTCTGCTGTTTGTACACCAAATTGGTAAATTAAAAAAAAAAAAAAAAGGAAGAAATTTAAATGCTAATTTAATTTAAATTATGCTGGACGAATTAACTATTTTTTAATCCAGTTTTGTTCGTTTATTTGCTTGGATTGCGAATTAAAAAAAAGTACCCTTTTCATACTGAGATCCAAATATCATAGGAGAAATATACACCAAGCACCACCCACCCTCCCCCTGCGCTGTGTTTATAATATCGCTTGCATTTATACAGTTCCACAGTCTCTTCAGCAGTGTGTAAGCAATCAGGTTTTCTTAAAGGCTGGAAATTCGATCTGAACAGGTGTAACTTTCAGGGAAGGATTGCAGGTAGAGCAGTCGCCTGCTGAAAAATTGCAGGGAATATACCAAGCTTCAGTTCGGGTCGAAGTAGGTCGAGAGATTATCAGATCAGGGCTTCAGAAATCCAACGCAAGTTGCTTTTGAATCAGAAAATAATGCCGACCTGTTGTTGTTTTATCAGCACAATTTCCTGATGCTCTCCCTGATTAAACACTGACTTCCAAGAAGTGCAAAAACTGCTAAAGGCCACATAGTATGTACAGTCAAGGCTTTCTGGTCTTCCGTCCTAGATCTTGTAGATGATTATATCTTCGAGACTTTTTGTCTCCTCCAAATCTGAAGCCTAATGCTTGGCTCTATCATCAAAAAATACGAAAAAAAAAAAACCATTTACATAAGAAATGTATATTACATATATATTAAAGAGCGAACTCATGTGTTTACAATGCTACATGTTTATTTCTATCATCTAGCCCTGGTGGAGTTTTGTGTCCTGGTCCTGGAATTTCTTTTTTTTTTTTTTTTTTTTTTTTTTTATGTATTTATAAATCTGTTTTCCTCCTCTTGCCAACTATTGCCCATCTCATACTGTGACTGACTTGACTTTACCGACCGTATGAATGAGCGACACACATGAAAAACATAAACGTGTACATTAACAATGCTGTACAAATGTTTTAAAGAGATTTAAAGGATTTGTCCAGAATGCAAATAATAGGCAAAAAAATAAAGGAAAATAATATTGCATTGTCTGTGTGGCTTTTTCCCCTCCTCTCTCTTCTACCCTAAATAATTTCAACATAAAACTCCTTTAATTGTTAACTATTTTATATATTATAAAACATCATATGCATATGTATGATTTATTTTTTGTTATCAAGTACGACCAATATAATATTTAGCATGTTAAGAGGTGTTATTTTGACATACTACACTGTAAGAACACAGATTTATCATTGAGAGATGTTTGTTTCAAGATAATTCAATCATTTTCGAAGCCACTTAATCCTAATTAGGGTCGCAGTGAGGCTGGTTCAAATCTTTGGCGAGGGCGGGGTACACCCGGAACAGCTCGCCAGACCACTGCAAGGCCAACACACACACACACACACACACACACACATTGGGGTGATTTTGGAACAGCCTACCGTGCATGCTTTAGGACTGTGGGAGGAAACCCACATAAGTACAGGGAGAAAATGCAAACCACACAGAAACGCCCCGTGCTCGGGAATCGAACCCGGGACCTTTATTTGTGAGGCGGACGTGCTAACCACTGCACCAGTGTGAAGTTTAGAGGCTCACTGCTGTAACCTGCTAAGTCACAATTTGTCACAATTTGTGATTTTGGACACAAATATTATGATTGGGTCATATTTATTGCATGAGTTGGGATTTTCAAAGCAGCAAAGCAGCTGCAATTGTCCACCTTGGAGTGACTTTCAACATATGGGGAGAGACCTCTATTGTCGGAATACGATGCTACGTCACTTTCGATCATGTATGGATTTAGGTTATGGCACTGAGCCCTTCAATTATATTGTTAGAACATGAAAGTTTTCACATATTTTATCATTCATTCATTCTCTAAGCTGCTTCAGCCTTATTAGGGACATGGGGAGGCTGGTGCCCATCCCATTCGACTCTGGGCGAAGGCAGGGTACCCCCTGAACGGCCGGCCCTGTTCTAACCTGATAAAGATTCTATTATGACATTTATGTTTATTGTTACATTGTGATAAGGTTGTAGGTGAAAATAGCATGAAATCAAGTTATAGTCTGAATAATTTCCTGTTAGAATGTGATTGTCAGAATAATGTGAAAATATATTGGGTTAATGTGAAACCTTTGATGTTATGACAGTTAACTTTTCACGTTTCCTTTTACCTGATTGCAGCAATACACTGCTGTATATAACTGTACAAGAATTCTAATCATTATTATCTCACAATTATGGATCTACAGTAGAACTTCAGTAGAAAACATTTTACAAGCAAATAGGTCACATACACTCATTTGAAGGCTGTTTCATAATTGGGGTGGATTTATAGGACAAACACCTTCCCAATGATTTTACTTATCGTTTACTGTAGTCCATTTACAGCAAGACGGGCCTGGGTTTGAATCCTGGGCTCGAAAAGGTGTTTCTGTATGGAGTTTGCATGCTCTCTGTGGGCTTGTGTGGGTTTGCTCCAGGTACTCCGGTTTCCTCCTCAGTCCAAAGACATGCATGTTGTTCTAACTGGCTGTTTCCAATTGATTCTAAGTGTGAGTGTGAATGGTCGTCAGTGTGTGTTGTTGCCCTATGGTCTGGCAAGCTGTTCAGAGTACACCATTCGGCTGAGATAGGCTCCAGCCACCCAGTGAACCTAGTTATATTAAGTGGTCTGTCAAGTGAGTGAATGAATGAGTGTTTATTGTAGCATTAGAAATAGAAAAGGAGCAGTAGTGGCACAGCATCCTGGTTACCAAGGCTCTAGGTTCCCAATCAGAGGATTGAGGGTTCAAGTCCCACTACCACTAATCTGAAACTGTTGGGCCCTTGAACAAGGCCCTTAACCCTCAAGTGCTCAGTGGTAGAAATGAGATAAAAATGTAAGCTGCTCTGTATAACGGTGTATGCCAAGTTGTGTACATTTTAAATATTTTTAAACATTAAACCTTTGATACACTTGATCAAGAATTATTGACTATACTTTTTTTTCCCTTCTTTGCCTTATAAATAAATCACATGCTTGTTTATTTTAAATTAAATAAATAAGGAACACCACTGACAGACTCTGTTTCCTGAAAGAGTTTTTATTATTATTATTTTTGTAGTTGTTGTTGTTATTATTATTATTATTATTATTATTATTGTTGTCATTTATCGTCATTATTATTATTATTACTATCATTATTATTATTGTAGTTGTTGTTACTGTTATTACTGTTGTTGTTATTATTATTATTATTATTACTGTTATCATCATCATCATTATTATTATTATTACTATCATTATTATTATTGTAGTTGTTGTTACTGTTATTACTGTTGTTATTATTATTATTATTATTATTGTTATCATCATGATCATTATCATTATCATTATTATTATTATTATTATTGTAGTTGTTGTTACTGTTATTACTGTTGTTTTTATTATTATTATTATTATTATTATTACTGTTATCATCATCATTATTATTATTGTTATTATTATTATTATCGTCATTATTATTATCACCATCATTTTTTATAGTTATTATTATTATTGTTATTATTATTGTTGTTATTATTTTTATTATTATTATTGTTATTGTTGTTGTCGTCGTTATTATTTATATTATTATTGTTGTTATTATTATTGTTGTTATTATTGTTGTTGTTGTTGTTATTATTATTATTATTGTTGTTATTATTGTTATTGCTGTTATTATTGTTGTTGTTGTTGTTATTATTATTACTGTTATTATCATCATCATCATTATTGTTATTATTATTGTTGTTGTTGTTATTGTTATTTTTGTTGCTCTTGTTGTTTTATTTATTTATTATTGTTGTTTTTTTGGGTCTTTGCTTTGGCGCGTCTTTTCCTTCCCTCTTGTGTCAGAAGCTTCGGCGGAAACAGTATTTTTTCATCCTCCAATCAGATTTCAGTCTCTCTTTCTTCTTTCCGGTGTCCGTTGGCAGAAGAAACAAGTCCATCTACAAACATTCCTGGGGGCGATTTAACTCTGAGACGGTAATATTACCTGTATTGTACTGTAGGGAAAGAGCAGTGTGAATTTAAAGTAGTGTAAATGTAAAGTTGGAATAATTTTACACTGAGTTGTTGTTGTTTTTTTTTGGTTTCAGCCTGAGAGCTTAGCTATCCTCCCTAGCAAGCTAAACAAGTTAGCATGTTGGGCTTATCAGGAAACTAGCAGGCTAGCTAACATACAGTCATGGTGTTAGCAGGATGTTAGCACTGATGTGGTGTTAGTGTTGCTGTAGGCAGTTAGTTGGGTGATTAAACCGTTTTAAATGAAAGAATTAAAAATAAATGGTGAGCCTGTTGGATAACTTCAGTAACTAGCATGTTCAGAAAGCTAGCATGTTCACTGGAGTCTGAGGTCTCAGGTATTGCGAACCTGAATTTTTACTCCTTCTGAAATATAATTCACCTTATTAGATTTAGGGATGATCATTTTTGCCAAATTTTGTTGTGGAAGTAGCTGATGCATCCTCGAAAAGTCCCCAGGAGTCCCCATGTGACGCCATGGACTAATTTACATATTCATTTTGTCCTCGGGATCATTTGCATGTTAAAAGATTGAACATAAACAAGGAGGATTTAACCAGCATATGTTAAATAAAATGGAGTTTCATCAGAATAGAATAGATGCCTTTGTTTATTAACTTGGTGTGTTTGGTTCTGACAGCACTCACTAGTTTACAAAACACATAGGAGTCATTTGCTTTATACTTAATTACAAAATATAATAAACAAAGTGTTCCAGTTGAGAAGGAACTAGACACAGGAAGTGGTTATGGGTGGAACCACCTTTTTTATTTTTTTTTTATTTGTTAACTTTTACAAGTGTAAAGTTTACAGCAAGTGTGAAGGTGGAACAAACAGTAGTGATCGGTGATTGATTAGTTATAATAGTGATCAGTCATTGATCATTGGTGGGTTGTTTGGAATAACAGTGATTATTTTTTGTAAATAATTAAGATCAGTGATTGGTGGTTGTGAATAATAATCAGTGATAGGTTGTTGTTGGTGTGATAAGATCAGTTGATGAGATCAGTTGGTGGATGTTTGGAATGATGGCGATCAGTGATTGGTTGTTGGGAATGATAGTGTTCAGTGATTGGTTATTTAGAATGATGGTGATCAGCAATTGGTTGTTGTGAATAATAGTGATTGGTTTATGGGATTTATGAAGATCAGTGATGTGATGTTTGGAGTAATAGAGATCACCGTTTGTGAAGAATAGTACATTTTGCATATCCAGTTCAAGGGACCAGACTAGTAAACTTTTGACTGATTGGATAGATCAGATCACTGTTAAGCCCGGTTAAAACTCTGGTTCAACCATTTATTTTGATGTGATTAAGGGTACAGTCAGCCGAGCACATATAGTCGAGAATGTATGATGCAGTAATCAAAGTGAAAAATGTCTCGATGAATAAACACTTCAGGTAATTTCTTTGACGTCACAATAAGAAACACTGCTCTAGAAATAACTACTCTAAGATCACAATGATATGAAGGCACAGTGAACTCTGTCACGTGACCCAAGACCAGGGTGGCATTTTCAACAAATTTGTTGGTTGTTGGGAACGGCGGTTGCTCACACAAGCACAAATCAATCTTTACGCTCTAGTGGTTAGTCGACTTGTCACACTCGTGGGCACTAAACTTGTATAACCAGCAGCCATGATGTGAGCAGGAGAGACGCAGGACAGATAGTTTTCTTCTCAAAATGTTACTAGAGCTGCTTCTAGGCTTAGTTCTAAAAATTAGGTGGCAATGGATGTTTAAAAAGTTGGTGGATTTAAAGAGAATCACAAGACGGTAACACTTCGGTCACCCTGATCTTAAAACATCTGTGTCACATTATTAAAATATGTGCATGTCACCTGGTGGAATTTACATTGGTTGCTTTTTTTTTTTTTTTTTTTTTTACAGTTGAATAATGAAGAGGCAGGACACTGAGGATCAGGTGGTGGATAACAGTGGAGAGTCCAGCGCAGAGGGCACATCAGAGACTCCGGCTTCTCCTGAAGGCACCGCGAGCCCAAAAGAACAGGACACGCTCACGAATAGCTCTCCGGCTGTTAATTCGGAAACTGATGAAACCTGTAAGTGTTTGTGATTGTAACGTTTTTAATTATTCCTGATTCTTGACATATGGCCTTTCCTTTTTTATCACAGCCCTACATCTGTGTGCGTCATGATTAACACACTGACCGTGGTTTCGTTAACATGGTTCACGTGAGTAATGTAACTGTGTGTCGTTTTTTCCTCATGGTGTGCTCTGGGGCTGAAGCTGGATCTCAGTCTATCTCTTGTGATGTTGCTGAGGAGCTCAGCAGGCAGCTGGAGGACATCCTCAGCACGTACTGTCACGCAGATGGCAGCGAAGACCCGGCTGTACCGAACGGCCAACCCGACGGCGCTGAGGTCAACGGGCTGGCAGACAGACAGGACAGCAAGTCCGAGGACGCCAATCTGAACAGCAGCAGCCGTGCAGAGAAGGATCAGAAGAAGCTGCAGGACAAAAAGAAGGTTAAAGGGCTGGGTAAGTGGATTTTAGGGGTGACGGCGAAAAGGTTTTCAGTTGCGACCTACTCCAGCATAATACGGGTTAAGTAGGAAATTTAAAATTTTACTGAGATATTGATATGTTTTCTTTAAAAGGCTTAAAAAACGAGGTATGATACATGATTATAGCATGAAAATGAACCGAGTTACATCACTTTGTATGTCGCTAATCAGGAAATGCTACTTTTGAGAAAATTGCAATTACAGTTACAGAACCAGTTTCTGAATGTCTGCATTTAGACCATAAACAGCAGCCATAAACTAAATGAAAGCAGTTCTCGACCAATCATTGTGATCTTCCTAGCAAAAGATGGGTTCTATTTACACCGAGTCGTGTTTGTTTCTCATTGGTTTAGCGTTATATGATTCGGGGATTCCTTGTGGGATTCTGTAAGTAGGGAGAGTATTCTGGTAGTGAATTTGGATAATAAGGAAATACCCTGCGCAACCACAAAAGCCGTTTGAAAATCGGCAGAATAAGTAGTTTAGCATGAATAGATTGTTTTTATGGATATTTGAACTTGGTCATGTGGAAGATTTTGCTTTGAAGGATGTATTTTTGGTGATATCGCAGTTTTGTCCAGGTACGCCATGTATGTTAGAGAAATAAAATGGGTGATTTTAAAAAGTATGTATGTTATGTAACTGTTCAGTTTGGGTGAGAAATGATGAAAGTGATGTCGTCTTCGGTGGCTGTCACTCATCCACCTCACATTTCAATGCGTGGTGTGTTCTGAGATGATGCTTGTGTGATCCCACCTTTGTAAAGAGTGATGGTCTGAGTGACTGTAGCCTCCCTGGCAGCTCAAATCGATCCAAATCCAACCGTTCTCTTCTACACAGTGAAGCTTCTGAGCCTCTTAAATTGTTCATGCAGTTGTTGTTTTTTTTTTATCTCCACTCTTTATAGGTAAAGAAATAACGCTGCTTATGCAGACTCTGAACACACTGAGCACCCCCGAAGAAAAACTTGCTGGTCTGTGCAAGAAGTATGCTGAGCTGGTAGGTTTCTCTTCAAGGGTAATTAGAAATGTATGCACTAAAAATGTTGTACTTTTGCTTTCAGTTTGGACGAGTTACGGGTGTGTTATGCTCATATCCTGCAAAGACGCCACTATATCTTCTTTACTATCATTCTATCATTCAAGGCAGGACTACAGCCCAAAATAATCTGTGTAAATCAGCCCCTCCAGGAATTTAGTGCTGTCACGATCATATCAATTCATAACGAATTCAACCAATCATCATTCATCCTGTGCATTCATTGCATTTGTTTAACCAATCACAGCATCTTTTTCTTGTAATCTGGCCAATCGTGGTATTATACAGGGGTGGCAATTAACACTAGTCCGCCGGCCTGTGGCGAGTCAAAAATCTGAAAGTAGGTAGTAAGTCATCCTGATGGCGACCCGACAAATCCAATAGGCAAAAAAGATATAGTATAAATAAGAAAAGTAAATATGAAGTAGGACGACTACTTTCATAATTTCACTAGTCCTGTTGGTCACTAGCTTAGATTTGCTAAATTCCACCCCTGATTATATTATGAGTTTCAGCGGTCATAACAGTCCCCCGCGCTAACACTGAGCCCTACAGCACTTCCGTGTTAATGCTTTGGAAGTATTTTTCCACCTTTTACGTCAGGGGTGTCCAAACTTATCCCTTAAGGGCCGGGGTGGGTGCAGGTTTTCACTTCAACCAACCAGTAGCCACACCTTCCACCTGTGTGAGCCACTGATCTC
>JAOUQZ010000012.1:14742563-14755643 GCA_028564935.1 Neosilurus hyrtlii
TGTGAGTGTGAGTGCGAATGGTTGTGTGACTGTTGGCCCTGCGATGGCCTGGTGAGCTGTCCAGGGTGTACCCCGCCGTCGCCCAGAGTCGGCTGAGATGGGCGCCAGCTTTCCCGCGACCCTAATTAGGAATAAGCGGTTCAGAAAATGAATGAATGAATATATATATATGGTATCAGTGAATAACTCGAGGGATCGAGGGCACTGTTCAGTGATATCCACCTCGCCTGAGGGGAATATTAGTTTTAGTGTATAAACTACATGGGAACATGAGTAAAGCAAACTAGTCTGATATTTTTATGGTTTGTTTCTACATTTTTAAAGCACAACAGTGGGAATGCACGCTCCATTAGGGCATCTTATAAAACTCATTCACAGTTTTAAAAAGGTGTTTTGTCTTGTTTTTATTGATAAACACGAAAGAAAGATTGTGTAGCCTTTTTTTTGTCCGCCATGTTTGGCGATTATTCTAAGACTGAACGCCAAACAGATCCTGCAATATCTGTGTAGTGTATTCCAATCTCTCTCTCTCTTTCTCTCTCTCTATATATGTGTGTGTGTGTGTGTGTGTGTGTGTGTGTGTGTGAAGCTCTCTAAAATGTGTTTGTCTTTGCAGAGGTGTCCTGTTATTCAGGCCTCCCAGGTTGGCCAGTAAGTTTGAGGACAGCGTCGTCCCACTTAGAGGCTCATTTTCCATCACCGCTTTACGCCGCTTCATCAGAGACAACATGTATGCATTTTTTTTATTTATCTAGAAATTGAAGCCAGTATATTATATCACACTGTGTTACATGTAAATGCTTTCGACTTAATAAAACCCTGGTCGCCGTGTCTGGACTTCTCAGAACTTGATGCTAAAGTGCAGGATTCAGGTTTCAGATTTTCACAAACTCTTAAAGACAAGGCTGGTGAGCTTCCGTGTCAGATTAGTGAATATCTGAGCACAAATACACCGCTCGGCCAAAAAAACTAATCGAACACACACGAATATCTTGTACCGCCTGTGGCCTCGTTTATAGCTCCTGATCGCCATGGCGTTGTTTCAACAAACATAAGCAGCATAACATTTATTTCCATCCAGTGTCGGGTTCATTTCTCACCGACGTCTTGATGTCGTGATCGATGAGGGAAAAACTGAACCACTCCATAAAGTCTTCTCCAGCACACCCCAAAAACTTACAATAGGGTTAAGGTCGGGACTCTGGGGGGCCGATACATATGTGAATATGATCCCTCGTGCTCCCTGAACCACTCGCTCATTATCAAAGTCCCCATTTTATATCCGCTCCACCAGGGAAGAAAAAGTGCATTGATGTGATAACCTGCTCATTCAGTACATTCAGCTCATCAGCCAACTTCCTTTTATTGCCACATTAATGTTGCTGAGCCTCGACCGGACCAACTGGAGAGACAATAAACTTTAGCAGTACTGAACAGTGTGTTTGTGCAACTTAGATATGGAATCTGCCCACATCTGACCAAAGAAAATAAAGATCAGCTGAGGAAGAGAGACCTGCTCACGGCGTATTATGACCTCGATTATCTACGCAACCCCAAAGGCTCCAATTACTGGAGAAACAGGTGCGTTAGTTGTCCCAGGGGTCAGGGCATGATGACCTTTTTGTAGAATCCTACCTGTATACTGATGTGTGCTGTTGCTGTCAGGGTATTAAAGGTGGCGTCTCAGTACAAGGATCATGGCCTGCACTTCTCAGTGGCGAACCGGCAAGACTTCATGGAGGAGCTTGAAGAAGAGTACGGTCTGGGTACGGCAGAAGGGAGCGACATGCCGTTCGTCACCGTCAGGACTCGATTAGGACACAAATACACCATGCGTGAGGAGTTCACGTAAGTCCAGTCACGTGTGAGTCGCAGAACAGAAGACCTCTAGAAGACTGTTACAGGTCTGATGAGTTAATCGGAGTGCCGGTAGACCTAGTTTAGATTTACACATATGTACAGTATGATTATGTGATGAAGGAATATTCCACCAAACGAGTATGTTGATGTTTAGATATCGTGGCGTGGTGGGGTAGCGCTTAGCATGTCCGCCTTAGAACAAGAAGGTCCTGGGTTCGAGTCCCTGGCTGAGGCGTTTCTGTGAGGAGTTTGCATGTTGTCCTCGGTGCTTGTGCGGGTTTCCTCCGACAGTCTAAAAACATGCACGTTGGGCTAAGGGGGTGATCACGCCAGAGGTGCAGCGACTGATGCGAGTGGCTATTAGTGGCTGCCGCTTTTCGTTCTCCAATTTGTAGCATTGCATTTTGGTCACCCGGTTCGTGAACACATTCAAACGGTTGAAATTTCCGCAAATTTGTCAAAAACGAGGCTCTGACGCGGAATGGTGTCAAAGTCTTCTCGAACAGTCCGCACATGTCGTGAGAAGGCTGGTTTGCTCGCAAATTATTGGGGTTTTTTATCGCAAGGAAAAGCGACAAGTTGGAGATTTCCACGTGGAAGGTCTGAGATTTTATGACATCTTCCATATTCCGTATGTTTTGTCATCGTATTTTATTCAGTTTGTTTACGCTAATAACACGCGAATGGCTTGAGAGCAAAAAGTGAACAAAACGCGACTGATTTATGACAGGAAATTTGCTTCTTTTTTTTCCCCGCCAGACATCCGCAAATCAATCACAAATAACTTGTAAGTTTAGTCGCAAAGTTGTCACGCGATTTTCCCGCTATATATGTAATTAAACCTTAAAATATTCGCTTGCATGTGGAGTCGCAAAACATCTTAACGTGAATTCGCAAAAAAAAACGCAAAAAAATGTTTAAAAATCAATTCGCGTCAGTGCCATTTCTTGTGCACCTCTAATGTGATCACCCTCTAATTGGCTGTCCCCAATTGTGTGAATGGTTGTGTGTGTTGGCCCTGCAACGGGCTGACGAGCTGTTTAGGTTGTACCCCGTCTTCACCCAGAGTCTGGTGTGTGTTTTGTGATCCTGGTGCTATTTTCTTGGTTGTATTTTCATTTCATGAGACGTTATTATAGTATTTCACGGGAATTGAACAGATTTTGGGCTACTTTTAGATCTCAGACATTCTGCTTCTGATTGGCTGTGTGCTGTGGAGTCTAATTTGAATATTATTCAGGATCTTCACATTACATGCACATCTTTAGTAATTTACAGCAACCTATCTATAGACCATTGTTATATTTCATAAAATTTAAAACTGGAATTTTTCTTTTCAGACGGGATGGAAAGTCTTTAGAAAGGTTTCTGGAGGATTATTTCTCTGCCAGACTGAAACGTTACGTACGATCAGAGCCGGTACCCACGAACAACAATGGACCAGTCAAGGTGTGTATAAGTACGAGTTTTCCAAATAAATTTTTATTTATTTATTTTTTTTACAAAAACTGGAATAATTAAAACATGATTCACTGAAGGCTTGGTGGATGTTGCTGAATAGAGGTGAGATATTCAATTCAGCGACACCCACCGAGCCAGAGGTGCGTGATGGTTGTAGTTTATACTCATATGCATCCTACACAGGAGCATGCAAGTAAAACATGCTCGGTAAAGGTGTGTTTTCATATTTATAGTATCTAGATTTACTGACCAGTTGAAAGTATATATCAGTACTTTTTATTTTATTTTTCTGTTTCTATGAAAAATTTTTTTTGTAATGAGTACGATTTGACGGGTGGCACGGGGGCGCTAGTGGTTAGCACATTCGCCTCACAGCAAGAAGGTCCTGAGTTCGATTCTTGGGGCTTGGGGCGTTTGCATATACTCCCCCTGTGCTTGCGTGGGTTTCCTCCTGGTACTCCGGTTTCCTCCTACAGTCCAAAAAAAACATGCACAGTAGACTGATTGGCTGTCCCAAATTGCCCCCGGGTTTGAATGTGAGTGTGAGTGGTTTCATGTGTGTTGTCCTGCAATGGCCCGGCGAGCAGTTCAGGGTTTACCCCGCCCTTGCACCAAAGTCGGCTGAGATGGGCGACAGCCTCCCCGCGACCCTAATTGGTGTTAATCGGCTTAGAAAAAGAATGAATGAGTGATTTAAAGGCTGATATGATTATACGCATCACATTGATTCCATGATGTTTGGTATTCAGGTGGTTGTCGCAGACACGTTTGAGGAGATTGTGAATGATCCGGAGAAGGATGTTCTGATTGAATTTTATGCGCCGTGGTGCGGCCACTGCAAGAAACTCGAACCGAAATATACTGAACTCGGACAGGAGGTGAGCCAACACGACGTGAAACAGTACAGCTGATACAGACCACAGGTCTAATCCACTATCCAATTTTTCTTCCGCAGCTCGCCAGTGATCCCAACATAGTAATTGCCAAGATGGATGCCACCGCCAACGATGTCCCACAAGGCTATGATGTAGAAGGGTGTGCTTGTACAACTCTCACTATTTATAATTATAGCGTTGTTGTATTGGTAGCAAATGTAACCATTTGTTGTTTTTGCAGATTTCCCACGATATATTTTGTTCCCGCTTTAAGGAAGGATGAACCACGGCGATATGAGGTAACAATCACGCTAATCTTGACATTTAAATGTTTCCAAGGTTTGAATGTAAAACTTCAAGTATAAAAGTTCTTAATATTCTTTAAACCGACTCAATATAATCAAATGCTCGTAACGTCCCAGTTAATTATGTTTACCTTGTGTGTATCGTGCTCCCACTGTTTCTTCATGGGACCAACTCAAAGTCAACCCTGTTCAAAAAAAAGATTTATCCGTGATCGTAAGGATAGTAAGGATCCAGTTACGTAAGGATAGAACTTTTTCACTATCAGGCTGGAATAATAAAAAAAATCCCGGTTTCTCATCTGAAGTTTTTTGTAAGCCTAAATGCGGCGAGCGCCATCGCCTTCAGTGCCGTTTTTACGTTGTCGGAGACGTTTTCCGAGGTTTTGAGTCTGTCTTTCAAAATAATTAAAAATGAAATGATGCGCCGCCAATTTCCGGGTGCAGGCGCTGATGAGAACCTGGGAATTTCTTTTTTTTACCCAGCCTTATGGGTGCCAGTTTAACATAAAGTGGATAGAAAGTAAAAAAAAACCACAATGTATATCATGCAAGCTGAAAGTGAGGACCGCATTCATACACACTTACTGTAAGTGTATAAGTGTAAAGGTACAAACACGATACGGATCAAAATCCCGATTTGAGCTTATTATATTCCAGCGTTACACTGATGAACACTGATGTTTTCTGATGTGTATTGTTGCTCTCTGGGGGGGGCAGTGGTGGCTCAGTGGATAGAGCTCTGGTTTATTGACCTGAAGGTTGGTGGTTCAAGCCCCAGGACTACCAAGGTGCCACTCTTGGGCCCTTGAGCAAGGCCCTTAACCCTCAATTGCTCAGTTGTAAAAAAAAAAAAAGATAAAAATGATAAAAGTCACTCTGAATGAGGGCGTCTACCAAATATCATAATTATTAGTGTAAATGTTTCTGATTTCCTTCTGAAGTACCATCGGAATATGATCGTGACAAACGGGATCAGGATCAGTACCGTGTGAGTGCACCTTAAGGTTTTCGTGAGTGTGTTTGAATAACATGCTTTGTTTGGGTACTAGGGGGGTCGTGAGGTGAAAGACTTCGTCAGCTTCTTGAAACGGGAAACGACAAACCCCTTGGTGCTTCAGGGCATGAAGGAAGAACTGTAAGCTGTCATGAGTGCAAAGAAGAACCGTGGTCTGTTTTAAATGTCTCATTTGTTTGATTGTGTTAGAATGAAGGTCACTGGGTCCTCCAGAGGGTCTGCTGTACATATTACTTAGGAAAGAGGAGAGAATCTTTAATCTGGTGATGGTGTGGATCACGGGTGTCAAACTCATTTTCACTGAGGGCCACATCACAAAATTTCTAGGTCACGAAGAGCCGAATAATCACCGAACGGCCATTTCAGAAACGCCGTGAAACGAGATCTGAATGGCAAAATGGTAACTTTAGGTATTTGTTCTTTTTTTTCACTTGCATTTTCTGACGTGTGACAGCGATTAGCTAGCATGCAATCTTTCTTGAGTTATGATTGACTAGCAGTTTATTTCAAATTGGTTTGCTGCCCCTAGTGGAAGGATGATGAATTAGGTTTCATGGTAATGGTCGATGCAAAGAATGTACGATAATCCTATTCTTTAAAAGCTCTTGCAGGCCACATAAAATGAGTAGGCAGGCCAGATTTGGCCCACGGGCCTTGAGTTTGGCACCGATGGTGTACATGGGAAGCACTAGAATGTTTATTTCATACCTAAGAGTAAGTTCTCAAGAAGCGATCAAAGCAACTCGGTGTGTAAACGTGGCATTCTGGGAAAAAACATTCATAGGGTGTCATTTTCAGCTATATAAAGTTTTTCTGATCCAAAATGCACGTTTCGTACTTAGAACAAAATGTATACAACACTTTGGCCGTCATGTTATTATAGAAAACTAATAAAGGAGCGAGTGGTGCGGCGTGGTCCGATGCGAAGTATTAGTCATCATCATCTTTCGCTTGATCCGGGGTGAGGTCACGGGGGCAGCAGCTTAAGCAGTGAGGTTGATTTTTAGTCCAACATTGATTACTTTTCCAAGAACTACACACCATAAATTCAGACATACATTTTATTAATGCAATAATGAACAGAACAATTTTTTCTGCCCGTAAATAGCAATCGTGAATTTTTCGTTTAACTGAAATAAAAATTATTTCGCAAACCTACAGGTAAGGCCATTCCTTTTATTCCTTGTTTTCGTAGATCCGCCAATGTTAATTTTTAGTGATTTGTCAAAAATTAATAAATAAATTAATCTAATTGGGGGGGGGGTGTCTTTTTTTTTTTAATTCCCGTGGAATTCACTTGTTGAGCGCGCAATGAATTTTAAAACTGGAACTTTTTTAGCGGTCCTTTCTTCGCCCTGTCATGGCAGCCATTGTACCTATTGTGGTGGGAAGTGTCTCCACACAGCCTCGGTTCCGAATCCAGTGATCTACACAGTGTGTCCGCGTACAAACATCCGACACTCAACACTATCGGAGGTGCTGCTATCGACACGTGTGACAGAACTGGTCAGTACGTGCGTTTGTTTCGTTTGTTTTCGTTTTTGAAAGTCGAGGCTTCAGATTCGATTCTACATGCAGATGGCAGCAGCATCGAAAGCTACCTGGGGGTCCAGTCACTTTTAATGCCACCCTCAGAGGCGAGGTGGAAGAGGAGGTGTATGGGAGTATTTTAGGGCTACCTCCTTTTGGAATGTTATGATTAACGTCGGGACAGTATGGGTCTCTGGTCTGTTTGAACAGAACATACAGAGGATGAGGAAGTGCTACATGTCCACCATCAGCTCAGGACAGAACACTGTATTCAAATTATTAAATGCTTCAATCAAATCACTGGTTCAGGCTTTTTTTTAGAATACAAGAAAGGGCCAAATAAAAATTACTCTAAATCCATAAATCTGCCAAACGAGGAATAAAAAAAAGAATGGCTTAATTCTTCATCAACTCCATGATGAGTAAAAGCGAGATACTTAATTTCTTTACAGTGTTATGGGGGATTTAGTTCTCAAAAATCCCGACCTTAACTCTAACCGTAAGATTCTGTGGCCTGCCCCGTTAAGTTTCCCAAAAAAAAAAAAAAAAAAAAAAAAACTCTAGCCTGCCATTTATTTATTTATTTATCTATTTATAAACTTAGCCAAATAAATTACTGACATAAAAACAGTCTCTGCAAGGCAGGGTGACCGAAACAGCCAAGGAGGGCCAATTACTGCGAGCTACACGGCAGCTACACGGCAGTTTTCTTAAAGACGCTGTCAGGTTTTAATCGGGATTGATTATATGATGGATGGATTTTCCCAGAATGCCACACAAATACATTTCAGTTCGCTGAATTTATAGCTTTTTATAGATGGGACGAACTTTCGGAGGTCCCTGTGGCCTTCTGTTGTTCCGCTAACGATTTGTACTCGTCTCATGTCCTGCTGTATTCTTTTACCAAGTATCCATCCTTGAGTCCACGCCTACTGACTGCACATTTGGCCATACTGTACATCTATTTATGTCTTCTTTTTATATATAAAGTGTATTTCTCTGTGATTTCTCCTGATTAAATTAATGTAATTATCCTCCTGTCTATGTGTCTGCCTTCCTGTATTGTTTTACTGAGGCACAATATGTTTATAGGCAAAAGAAGTGCTACAGCAGGGGTCACCAACTGAAACCGAGAGCTACTTCATGGGTACTGAGTCATACGAAGAGCTACCAGTTTGATCGGCTCTCCTTTAATTACACATTTACTAAGTTTTCCTTTAGTTATACATTATCAGTAATGATTATTGATACTCATCTATGTGAAGACACTGATCACGTTATTGATTTCTCACAATAATTAACAATAAAAATCAAAAATTAATTTGAGACGCAGCTCACTAGTGAGTTGTTATTTTCAGAACAGGCCTGCGGGCGACTTATGTGGTCCTTGGGGGCGACCTGGTGCCCGCGGGCACCGTGTTGGTGACCCCTGTGCTACAGTGTGTGACATATTGGAGGATCGACTGGCAAAAGTTACGTTTATCATATAATCTATAATCATTAAAAAACTGAGTTATCAGAACCTTACAAGAAGATGTTTATATGTACATGGGGAGCAGGTCCAGTCTCACTTTTTTTTTGCACATCCAGGCTTTAAATATCACTTAGTTGCAATCTTTATGGAGTATCTTTTTACGTACTAACAATTGGTTAACAAATTCACAGCTTTTGTTAAACTTCTATGTACTTACATACAAGACACGTAAATAATGTATGACTCAATGTTTCTGGATCAACAAGTCGCTGAAAATGAAGATGTAAATCTGTCACGTTTTTGTTCCCAATTAAAAATGACCTAAATTGCTACTTTGACCCAAAATGGCCTAAATTATGATTTTTTTAACGGTTTGAAATAGTTCTATTTTCTAATTATTTTTGAAATTTCAGGGTTTAATACGTATTAAATGTAAGACTGGTCATTTAAGGGTGTATTGTAAAGCTTCAGTCACTTTAGCCTCGACAGTCACCTCATTTCTCTATTTAAAAAAAACAAAAAAACCCCACCCAACCCTGCTGCATTTGGGTTTTCAAAAAGTAAAAACTTTTTTTTTAATCTGACAGTAGTAATACAACACTGTTAACAAGCTCTTCTACAACAGCTCTCTCCTCATATTTAAACACTTCACAGCCAGAGAAAGCCACAAACCCTGGTTCATTTTCCCTGATGAGTAATCAAGCTAGGTTTTGGAGATGCTCTTTAAGTGCTTTCGGTAACAGTAGGTTACCGTAGGTTACCATAGGTTGTGGGTTTACCCACTCATGGTACTTTGGCTCAGACATTTTAAAAACCCTTCATTCAATTTTACTGGGTGGATCAGTGAGCAATAAATAAATAAATGCCTTATTTACTCATACTCGTGCACAGTACACTCAAATGAAAGCATTTAACAGCATGAGATCACATTCTCTTTATTTACTTTACAAAAAAAAAAAAAAAAAAAAAAAAAAAAAAAATTCATATAATATGGACAATTCAAATCCACAGAACTGTGGAAATCCTAAAACTGTTATTTCTGGCTACAGGAGCCATAAACACAGACACGTCATTAAAACAAACAAATTTCTCTTTTAAAAATGAGGTAAAGGACACTGGGCCAGGGAGCAGCATCCAGAAAACACAAGACCTAATACAGGAAATGATAAGTGTGTGTGTGTGTGTGTGTGTGTGTGTGTGTGTGTGAGAGAATAGATTCAAGTCCATGATTCCAAATAACTTAGAGGTGAAGCTGCTTAGGTGGAACACAGCTAAAGAGCATCTCTACTGCTTCTGGTCCTGTTTGAGGTGCTAGTATAAATTTCTACAAAAAAAATTAAAAGATGCAAAAATTCGAAAGGGGGTGGGGGTGGAGAGATGAGGAAAGGATCTGTCGTACATTTCAATGAGCAAGTGTAATGCAAAAACAAACAGACAAAAAAATAAAAAAAACTTTATACCACCCATTAAGTATACAAATAGTAAAAGGAGTCTTAGAAAATAATTTACAGTCTTTAGCTTGAAGGCTAACATCACGCACGTTCATGCATCCGTATGGACTCGGGTGCTCAGGTTGTTTTCTGCTCTTCTTTTGGCCTTCAGAAACACAAAGAGACACAAATTAAAATTCATTCAGCAGACGGATGGGGGGTGAGTGTTATATTTACATGACGCATGCTAGACTCTGTCCCTTATAATGTTCCTCTACATATTAAACTGGGCCTTGTTTTATTGTGTCAAAAAATAATGGAGGGACAGAGGGGTTTGGGGGCGGGGTTTAGATGAAGAGTATTTCGACCACATGCCACAGAACTGAGTCAAAGAATTGTTCAAACCAGTCGTTTTAATTGGTCCCCATCGTTTTCTTGATATCACGATTGTTGTATATGATCACCGAACACCTGCTGTTTTGCTATTTAAAGGGAACCTGTAGTGAATTAGTGTCACTGGCTCTTTAAAACAATCACGCATGTCATCAGCGGTTCCTTCCGGCAACATCAGTCCACACAAAATTTTAAAGTATGTGTGAGTGTTATGACCCCAGGCATGCTCAGAGACATGTTGCCTTTCTGATTGGATGTTCCAGCCTGGTAGTGACAAGTGCTGAGCTGCACAAACAAGCAGCGCCGAAATCGCGAAAAACATTTATTTTTGTTTCTAAACCAACTGGTGACAGGAAAGACGAGTCGGCAAAACGTTAGCTGCGTGAACCGTTTTGGATTCACCATCACGCGGCTCTCTGGCGGCGTTCTCGTCCTTGGAGTCACTAGAGTGTGACGTCTTGCTGTCTCCACAAGAGACGCCTCCCACTCTGGTTCAAACAGGTAACCATTCACACCCAGACACATGCCTACTAACCACTGGTTCAGCCCCCACAAGGATATAATGGCCAGTTTTGTGCTTTTTAATTGTTATTTATGTTAAAATAAGCATCGCTTAAACATATCACATACACAGAAATGATGCTGTAAGGATCCATGTGATAATCGACATTCTGAATATTTCAGAGCTGTGTTATTTATTTGAACTCACCCTTTTGTATCCATTTTCTCTTCCGGAGTTTTCTCCTCCTCCTTCACATCTGCATGAGTGCAAAACAGTAACGTTCATGAATTGTGTTCACTCATCTATATTTAATTCAGTGGGAAGAAAACCACGTAACAACAAAAAGTCAAGTTTAGGATTAAACCGGGGACCCTGAAGATGTGAGGTAGCAAAACACTAACTAACTGCGGTGCTATCACGACACATCATCCGCTGAATTTGGATAAATATCATCATCATCCCTCCAGAAATGAACAGGCAGCTGCAGGACGGCTTCGTCTCATTAATCTCACTACAGAATAAACACACTGTAATATCCAAGTGTAAGGATTCCACTCGAACACTGAACACAGAATAAGCTTCGATCACTGTCAGAACTTCCTGCACAGTTTAACAAGATCTGTGTGTCTCATTCCGCCTAACATAAGATCACTACAGACCTCAAACTGACAGGCCGCAAATTGATCTTTCTGGGCATTCTTCGTTTTTTTTCCCCCCGGAAATTCGCATTTGCGAACGAATGTTTGGCGCAATATACATGTGTGTGTTTAAGCCACAAAAGTCGTGAGACGGTCGCGCGACAATTTGTGATTGGTTTGACACAAATCTGCCGTAAATCAGTAGCGTTATTAGCAGGAATAAAATACGAATGACGACAAGCTATACAGAATGAGACGGACGCCGGCAACTCTCGAACTTGCTTTCCTTGCAAAATGAGTAACTTTTGTAAGCAAAACGACAACTCCGCGATCCTCTCACGACACGTGCCGACTGTTCGAGAAGAGTTTGAGACTCCTCTCAAACCGTGTTTGAAATTTTTAGTGATAAGTGATACTGAACTGGGCGACCAAAATGCGATGCCGCGAATGTCCCCCCTAACTTCCAAATGCTGAAGAGGCGTTAGCTGTACACGTGTACTCACCTTTCTTCTCTTCTCCGTCTTTCTCCTCCTCCGTCTTCACTCTTTTAGCCTTCTTGTAGTTGGCGGCGTTTCTGCGGCCGCCTTGTCCTTCATCCTCGGAATCGGAAAACTCTTCGTCGCAGGCTATTCGTTTATCGTGTGCACGGACTGGTAAAGAAACAGTGTTTTTATTAAAAAAAATTTTTTTTTTTTTTAAAAAACGAACAAAAGTATTAGCCACAGCTGCTCGTGTACAGTAGTGTGGAGAACAGCAGTGCTTTGCAACATAAAATTAGAAACACAGCGAGAAGTGAGGATGTGATCAGTTTTCTCCTTTGAAGTCACTGCAGCAGCTTGGTTTACTGCAGAGCACGTCATCCCTCAGGCAACAGGACACATTCATCACGCTTGGCTTTAGGTCTTTAAGCTTATCTTAAACAAGATAATGGAGATAACCCTGCTGTTTGTGTCGTTCCTCTAAATTTCATGGAAATAAGTGATTTCTAAGCAGCTCACACTGAAAGACATCCGACATCAGGAGCTGAAACGCTAGTTGACATCCTTTATTGGCTAAATCTTAATAGAGCTTCGGGTCAGTGCGTGCACCCGGTGTCGCCTCGCCGCAGACGGACAGTAACGTGCAATGCATCTGGCCCTTCAAAATCCCTGTACCCAATCCATTATGTGTACCATGAACCTCTGAGCCTCAAATAATCAACACAGATTTCATTATACTGGTGTCCGTGGTTAAAATACGTTGGACATGCAAATTATAGGACTGAAGAAAATAAATATTTGGGAATCAAATCCACTTCTCTAAACGTTAGGCCATGGCTGCCCCTTTTACAACTGCTTTCTGTGTATTAAATATTATATCAAATTAAACTCACGTTTTTTGGGGGGATTTTCCTCCATTTTTCTCCCTAATTTAGTCGTTTCCGATTCCCACCCATCAACTTTTTGCCCTCAAAGCAAGCACACACCCCCTCCATGACATGCGATTCTGCTGCCCGCCCCTTTTCGAACTGCGTATCTGAGGGCGGCCTAACACACTCGGAGGGAAAGCGCTATCCACCCCCTCGTATGAATGAGCTCACAGACGCCCATGATTGGCT
>JAOUQZ010000012.1:14755743-14774074 GCA_028564935.1 Neosilurus hyrtlii
TGATCGCTGTGAGTGACAGGGAAGTGAGCGTATGCCATCCCTCCCTCCCGCGAGAGCTCGGCCAATTAGCTCCCATGGACTCCCGGTCACGGATGGCTGTTGCATCGATTAGGATTCGAACTTGCGATCTCTGGGTTGATAGTCGCGCATCTTGTAGATGCCTATTAAACTAATTCATGCGGATTTATCACATTGGACGAATTTGTGCTACCAGCCTCACGCTGCCTTACCAGGCATGTTACCTTTAGATTCTGTAAACGGACAGAATGCCTGATAGGATACTCACTGGGGATGCGTTTGTCTGGGTCGTCCTCTTCGTCCCCGCTGTCCTCCTGCACGGCGTCCTCTGGGATCGCCTGCATCTGCACCCCGGGAGCGTGGGGCAGCATACGCAAGTTCTCAAACAGACGCTGCCTAAACACCGAAAACAGAAAACATCAGAAGCAGCACTGAGAGAGATCCTCCAGGTGGACACTGTATACCTCAAAATCATTGCTGTGTACAAACCACCAGCAACCCCTTTTACATGGCCACACACAGCCCGTCTCAGCAGTAAGGCAAGCCTCATTGTTGGGGACTTTTACAGACAAAGTACCACCGGGGGTTATAGCCACACAAGCAGCGATGGAGAAGCAATGAAAGATGGGGCTGCTACAAAGGGCCTTACCAGAAGAGCTGCCGTATCTCCTAAGCAAGTGGCACACCAGCTGCTAAAAACGGTAAACCATTCAATAAAGTGAGGGGACATGGGAAGAAAATGAAACAGGACATGGACCGTATCAGGCAGTGACAAAGATCTGGAACTGTTTACGCCAGAAGACCTTAAACACGGATATGCCACACCTGAAACATGGAAAGGTGTTTGGTGAAGATGGGATAAGTACAGAAAGCGTATCGCAATTTGGTGAAAAAGCTAAAACATGGCCTCTATCTCTGATCAACCCTGCGTATCATCCCTAAAAATCCTGAAGATCTGGAGAAGAGCCAGAGTGGTGGCTCTACTTAAACCAGGGGAAGACCAAACAAATAGTTGTAGACTGTTGCTTTCTCTACAAACTCTATGAACGTATGATCCTGACGCGCACACATGGGAAAGTCGAAGAACATCTGTTGCCAACCGGCGATTTTTTGTGGAAATTGATGGTAAGAAAAGTAGATGGCATGTCCAGAAAAACATACGCCCACAGGGCTGTGTGTTGGCTCTGGTTTTATTTAACATCTATATGAACGACCAACCAAAACAACCGTAGGTACATATACGCAGACGACCTGTTTTCTAATTCCTTCACCGAGATTGAGGCAAGGCCGTCGCATGACTTGACTATCCCTTCCACTTACTATAAAAAGATGGCACCTTAATGCAAACCCCAGTAAAACCTAGCTGTGTGCATTCCACCTAAACAACCACAAGGCTAACAGAAAGCTCAGAATAAGACGGGGAAACGCTGAACTGGAACACCAGTCTACATCTTATCCAGTCTACCTAGGTACCACTTTAGACAGAACCCTCTCTTTCAAAGAACGTGCGGCTAAACTTAAAGGCAAACTTGCGACAAGTAACAACCTCCTCAGCAAACTTGCCACCACAAGCTGTGGATCGGACCCAGACACTAGCACTGTGCTATTCCACCACTGAGTACTGGGCCAGATCACGTCATGCATATAAAGTCCCGAATAATCCGTGGCACCTTAAAAACAACACCCCTGCCAGCACTACATAGACTGTCCGGTATTCCACCACCACATCAGTCGAGAGGCTATCACGAAGACCGAATGGTACAAACAAATGATCCCCGGCACTCACTTTACGGCCATCAAGAAGTGACACGAAGACTGAAGTCCCGACAAAGCCTGATCGCTACGGAGGGACTGGAGCCTGGCCGAGCTGCAGCATATAGGATGGGACGCTGGAAGAAAACCGAGAGCCCGCAATATAACGACGCCCTGCCAAGCCCAGCTGAATCCCTGCCCAGCGGATCAAACCTATTTAGGAAAGGCTGGTTAACCCTAAATGGGGCAAAAATGGGGGAAAGCAGACAACCTCTACAAATAGGGAATCTCCACCAACCCTGAATGCCTGTGTGGAGAAATACAGACCACAAACCTTACACTCCAGGAATGTCTGATGGGTCCCCCCACCGCTCCGACCAAGATCTCAGGGAAGCAAGCGGAACAGCCATGCAATGGGTGCATCAAGATATGAACACAGACAGAGACCAAAACTGGGATACAAACCCCAGAGAACAAATAAACCATGATTCACACACACACTTTCACTCACTTGATCTTTTCTAGGTAGTCGTTGGTGTTCTGGTTGGTCATGTTGGAGGGACTGATGTGGAGCTTGAAGTCGGGTCCAAAATACTCAAAGTAATCGTTGTATGGAAGCTCTGAAAATCAGGAAAGAAGGGGATAATAAAGCAACCCATTAATCTGATTTACTGACACCAGACAATGTAAAAACGCAGATCTATTCAACACTTCAGGCAAACTGGCTGTTCCAAATTGACCCCGGGTGTCAATGCGAGTGTTAATTTGCCCTGGGATGCTCTAGCGAGCCTTTCAGGGTGCACCCCGCCTTAGCACATTGTCGGCTGTGATAGGCAGCAGCCTCCCCGCCACCCTAGTCCTAAATTAAATGGTTCAGCAAATGAGTGATTGTTACTTATTTGCTGCTTATTCCTAGTTAAAAGGTGCCAGAGAACAGTCGAAACTTTTAGGCAGTGGGTCAGGGGTCATGTTTAACACTTTAAATAGTGTGAGCTGTTTAATCACTGTGGTAGTTTCATGACCTTCCCAAGCCGCACCCCACATCTCGCTCGAAGTCAGCTGGGACTGGCTCTAGCTCACCTGCAATCCTGATAAGTGTAATACACACATACAATGTATGGTGAGATGGAATCTCCATCGGCTAATTAGGAAATACTCGTCAAAGCAACTTAGCCACTCTCACAGCCCCCTAAATCAAAAGCCAACTTAAAAGGTGCAAGTCATTATCGCAGTAATAATCAAATAACTGATGTATAGTTTCATTAACCCGCTAACATCATCTCAAGCTCCACTGGGATACAAGCATGCCGGGCGCTTACATACTTAAAATCCAGCAGAGTGACATTAATTACAAAAACTTGCCATTAGGAATAGTGCTGTCAAGGGCGACGGCTGTCTCATAGGTCCAGCAGCGAGCCACGTTCCTGATGGTGTAGCCTCCCCCACCCAGCATGAGCAAGGGCAGGTTAAAACTCTTCATGTACTCCACACACTTGGCGTGACCTGAACAACACACGGGCTCACCGTTAACACGCACAGACGTTACATTACACAGAAATTCTTAACAGTACACGGATAAGTTCCGGGAGGAACCTTTGATGGTGAGGTTGAAGCAGCCCAGCCTGTCCCCAGACAGAGAGTCAGCGCCGCACTGAAGAACTACAGCACTTGGCTGGTACATCTCCATCACTTTGGCCATGATCTGAGAACACCACGAACATGCAGATCAGATAAGCAGGGTCTAAAGTCGAAAAGTGATTACACGCAGGTCTCTTGAAATCTCTCACCGGTTTGAATATGGCTTCATAGGACTCGTCATCGATCCCATCCCTGAGTGGGTAGTTCACAGCGTAGTATTTACCCTTTCCAGCACCGATGTCCTGTAAGAAACTGCACATTAGTCTCAGTGACCTCAATGGTAGTGTTAACGTACCAAAATTAGACTGGTGACCAAAATTAACTCTTAGACTGGTGAGATGGAGTGTAAAAAGTCATCGTCATATTTTGGACGGTTAATATCACTGATTCCGCTGCAGCTAGACGCAACCGGCATTACCATCACCTTGATTTTCCTCCCATGGCCGATCCCCACGCATCAGATATCTCACCCCAAGAGCACGACAGGTACCGAGCAGGGAAGTTGACAGTTACCTCCAAGGTCGGTAATCCAAAGTGCAGATCAAACTCATTTTCCAAACCGCTGTTTATGCAGCACCAACAATGTTTTAACAAAAAAAAAAAAGAAAAGAAAAAAAAGGACATTTGCTAACTATCGCACGCACAAGCTCAGGCACCCACGATTGGCTGGTGTCACTGTAACAGAAGAGACACGTCTGTCTCACTCCGAACACACGACCAATTACGGCCTTCTTGGACTCCCAGCCACGAACAGCTGTGGGATTCAGGCACTGGGAGATAAACTCATGACCACTACATGAGAGGGTGGACGTTTTATTGCAGCGCCATTAACCGTGCTTAATTAGGTTTTTTTAAATTAATTAACTGTTAATTTAACAATGTCAGCAAAATTAAAATAACTGTAATTAAACCCAAGTTGTTGGCTGTAACTAAGCTCGTAATAGCCAGGCTGATGAACACCACGGCACTTAAAATTTTTTTTTTTTTATGAATATAACCCCGGGGCACGATGTCCGCGATTAAAATAAGCCTGGAGCTGCACGATTTATGAGCACGACTGGAGCATAAAAAAGAAGCAGGGTGCATCCAAGAGATGAAACTTGAAGGAATCGTAGGAAAGATCCCCTACGATGGCACATCAAGGTCTGTTACGTTCAGCTAAGGTCTACTTCGACTGGTGCCAAATCTTAATACAAAACTTCCTCAAGATCACGATTCGATCCCCCCCCAACGCTCCTCATAATCCTCTCAAATCGGATATCGTGATCGGACACGATTAGACACTTGTCACTTTGCACGCAGACAATATTACTTGAAAAATCACCACTGCATTTATATATTTTTGTATCATATATTTTATTTTTTCCCCTATTTTTATATTGACCTTAACTATAAAATCCTTTAAATTGTTTTTTTATTTTCCTCTAGCTTATTCTTCACATTTTACTACAGTCATACTAAGAATTTCACTACATATTGTACTGCGTATGATTTTGTATGTGACAAAAAAATAGAATTTGGTGCCCCAGTGTAAACCCAGGGTTAATCCCTGATCAGGTTTTAAGGGGGAAGGTTTATCCGCTTGACAGAACAGTAAAGGGGAAAAACAAAATGTGGTTTATAAAGGATAGAAAACCAGAAGAAGGAAATAAATAAAGAAAAAATAAAAATAAAAGGACACTACGAGATACGGTACACTTTATATTTGTCAATCTTTAAGCTGCAGACTGAGAGACTTAAGAGTAAATCCTCTTAAATCAGATCACGCTAGTTAGAATCTTGATATTACGTTCAATCATCACATGACTATCACATACCACAGCAGCCAACAGTTATGAAAAATCGGAACTCTCAAGCAAATCACTTATTGTCCAAACCACTTTATCGACTACGGTGGCGCAAAGACTGGAGCCTATTTCAGCTGACAGTGGGTGAAGGTGGGATACACCATGAACAGCGCAGGTTCACTGCAGCACCAACACACACAACCATTTACCCTCGCAATGAGTGGCAATTTGGAACCGCCAAATTAGCCTAACGTGCAAGGCTTTGGACTACGGGAGAAAACTGGAACGCGGTCTCGAACCCAGGACTTGCCGTGAGGTGGGCGCGCTAACCTCTACGCCATCGTGCCGCCCCTAATCGTTCGTTCGTTTCTGCTCATTAATATGAAACAAAAGCATCAGAACAACATCTGGTCCTTTTATTAAACAACAGATTCGGTTACAAAGCTCTCGCACTGGAGACAGACACCATATCGTTAATTTCATGCTTTAACATATTTTTAGACTTATAGTAGATGAAGTATCCAGTGCGCAAATCCTCCTAAATTAGGTGTTACTACAGGGAAAAAAAAAAAATAATAAATAAATAAAATAAACATTACACTGAGTGCATTGGTACAAAGTTAGCTTACAGCCAAGAGGATTCAGGATCAAATGTAGCATTAAAGGGTGAAAATATTCCCACACCTTTAAAATTTAAACTTACTCGGAGGTCACCGGTGCCTGGAAAGTACTCTCCATATTTATGGAAAGAGACAGTCATGACACGGTCTGTGGTGTAGAAGGCCTCCTCTACTCCGTCACCGTGGTGGATGTCAATATCGATATACAGAACTCTTTGATGGTACCTGGAAAATAAATAAATAAATAAATAGATTATATCAGTATATATATATAGTTAGACTACAATGGCTATTAATTTGGGCAGTGAGATTAAACTCTAAACCTTTTTTGCTAAAAAGGTTCTTGAGAGCACATCAGTGATTTCTGCGAGTCATGATGGTGACGCTGTATCACTCCCCTATTAATTAACACCACCAAACATGGAATAATTCTACTACATTCTACTTCCACACTGTACAAAACTAAAACAACAGCCTGACTAATCAGCAGAGTTTCTGCTCCTCATCAAAAAGAGCTGCAAGTGAAAATGTTCACGGCCATCGGCAAGTGTGAAGTGAACCCGTGATCCTGAACAGAGGACGCACTTGAGCAGCTCCAGGATGGCCAGGACGATGTCGTTGACATAACAGAAACCAGACGCCTCCGACTTCTTGGCATGATGAAGGCCGCCCGCCCAGTTAATGGCGATGTCTGTCTGCTGCTTGTTCAGTTTCACGGCGCCCGCTGGACACAAACACACGCTTTAATCATCTGCATTGAGTTTGTCACGGACTACAAGCCAGAAAGAAGTTACCTGTTATAGGGTTACCACAATAGAGGTGCGAAAGAAAAGAGACTGGCGCGAACCGATTCTTTCTGCGATATTTGAAATTCGCGTCAAGACGTTTTGCGACTTCACACGGAAGTGACTATTTTGTGGCTTAAAGGCGTATGTTGAACGCCAATTTGCAGATGTTTGGAGGAAAAGAAAAGTGAACCTCGTGTCGTAAATCATCCGCGTTTTGTTCTCAAAACCATTCGCTTTTTATCTGTGCATTATTAGAGAGAACAAAACGCCAATAAAACATGAATCATGACAAAATACATGGAATATGACGGACGCAAGCAGCTTTTCAAACTTTCCGTGTGGAAGTCTCCAACTTCCTTGCGATCAAAAAAAACAAATAATCTGTGAGCAAAACAAAAATTTGTGTCATTTTTACATGTGTGGGACTGTTTGAAAAGATTTTGAGACTGCTCTGATGCTGAGCTCAAATGTTTTTGAAATGCTTTGCTACGAGCTCACAAACCAGGCAACCAAAACGCGATGCCGCGAATGGCACGAGAACATGA
This sequence comes from Neosilurus hyrtlii, assembly GCA_028564935.1. Lineage (NCBI taxonomy): Eukaryota > Metazoa > Chordata > Actinopteri > Siluriformes > Plotosidae > Neosilurus > Neosilurus hyrtlii. The sequence goes on from JAOUQZ010000012.1 coordinate 14,762,892, forward strand.
TGAGAATGAAAAGCGACTGCTGCAAATTGCTATTCGCATCAGTCACTTTTCTATAGCACCTCTAATGTGATCACCCCTTTAGGAGTCTGGTTAAAAAAAACCTAACAACTGGACAAAAGCACTTACCGACAGAGCCGCCTGTTGAAAGCTGACAGAACTCGAACAGGCCGTCAAACACGGGGCAATCTTCACCCACGTTAACTGAGTAACAGATATAAACGAGCACATTACTAGTGAAAGGATCAGTGCAAAGGGAGTGAGGCGCATTATCGTCTCCTGACATGTTTCGGGCCTGTTTGTAATAAATATCCATCTTTTTTTTTCTTCTTCTATACACTAATGACTTTCGCTCTGGTAATTGGCGTACAAGACTGATGATTAGTCACAAGCATCATCATGAAAAACCCATCATGTTCACTCGGAGCTTACACACCAACACCTCATTAACCATCACTCCAATTTCACACTTAGCATTAGCCATATATAAGAGAAAAAAAAATCCTGCCCAGAGTTTCATCATGACCTGATTTGTTCACAGATTTGCAGTAATCAGTGAGGCAGAGCAGCAATTCGGCCGTATGTATACTCGCACAATAGCAGCGCTCCTATTACGAATGGATTTACTACTGCATGAAGCGTGGAAAAGGATTTCTTCATACGGCTGCGTTATTCACAGAGGCCATGCTGCTGTGATTTAACTTCAACAGCAAGACGAAGGGTGTTTCAGTTTAGATAACTTTTGTGTTGCTGTCAAATAACCAGCACTGACCAATACGGCAGAAATTAACACTAATGTGTACTGTTAGATCTGTGTATAGGCATATTCCACCACCAGCTGTCCCATTCAAGGGGGCAGCCGTGGCTTAACGGTTAGAGAAGCGGGTCTTGGACCGAAAGTCCGGAAGTGCCCTTGAGCAAGGTACCTTGCCCCAGACTGCTCTTAGGGTACCCCAGTGTGTGGCAGCCTACTGCTCCAAGTGTGCGTGTGCTCACTTTGGAGTGATTAAATGCAGAGGCGATAATTTAAGTAAACTAAACTCAATACCAGTTCATTAATCCACCAAACCTCTTACACAAACTAGGGTCGCAGGGAGACTTGAGACTATCTCAGCCAACTTTTGGCAAAGGCAGGGTACAGCCTGGACAGCTCATCAATCAATCAATCAATCACAAGACCAACACACACACAATCATTCTCATTCCAATTCACACCTAGGGGCAAGTTGGAACAACCAATTAGCGGAATGTGCACGTCTTCGGACCATAATAGGGAAACCCGGAACCTGCCCTCAATATCAATTTAATAACAGACTTCTATAATCAACTTTATTTTCATTTTATTCTGAATTTAAATCTGACACGTTAGGTGATCAGATTTATGCAAAGCAGGTATGCAATACGGTTTTTATGAGTCAGACGCAGATTCTCTTGGTAATCTCCGCACTCAGATCTGTACTGCTTGGTATGTAAATTTCATAAACATGACAACGCTGCCATGTTTCACAATACCTCGGAACATGACCCTTAAAATGACGTAATCCTACAGCAGCTGTTTTGAGACTGATATACAGACGTGACACTTCAGTAAACTGAACCAACGGATGTGCTCAGCAGCTCCTGAAAATTTTATCAAGGTATCTTTACTCTTTCTGAAGATACAAGCAAGCGAGTGAGTAGGGAAATCCTTTCAATTAATAATAGTTCAATTACGACACTGTATAGAGAGATTATTTTTCATTATATAACAAACAAAAAGACATTTGCCGGGTCCCATAGCCATTATAGATCAAGAACGCTGTTACTTGTAGTCTATTCATAATACATGCACACCATCCTTCCCAACACAAATTCACCACGGTATTTGACATCCCACATCACCGGGCACCTTTTAATCGAACCTTGAAACTGGTGTCCCATAAGAAACTGCCAGTAACGAAGTAAATAGGCCAAAATATAATTAAGATAACTGCATAATCCTTATCTTTCATTTCTACATAGAATGTATGCAATCTTAGTTTTTGTTGCATCTCTCTCCTACCGTTACATTTGTAGTGTATGTAATGTATGAATGCATCTCTTATAACGCCTGCAAGAAATCTTACATATTATAGAGTTTGCATTCAAGCAGATTATTCAACTTAATCCACTGCATGAGAATAACACATTATGAGATTCTTATTTTAATTAGAATTATTGTTGTGAAATTTCCTGCATGTTTAGAAGGAGGAAAACACCTGCTGACTATCACGTTGAAGTTCAAGGAAGAATTTGTCATTTAAGTTTCTAATATAGTAACTTATGCATCGAAATAAATGTACAACATCCAGATTACAGATCAGATCACTTCTGATATCTTTAAAAAAAAAAAAAAAAAACAGAAGAATTTATTCAACTTGTTACTACAAGCATTACTTTGGGAGAAATTTGCGAGGCACCAGTAGTTTGTATGTTTGTAGTAGTCAGTAGTTTGTTCTGAACGTGATTTCACCTACCTGCTTTCAGAAGGTCTAATCTGATGAAAAGTAGTTTAACACTCTTACCTTTTAATAACTGTTTAAAATACCTGGCTGCTGCCGTGTAGCCCACCTTCATCACGTAACAACGTTTCACATTTTTATACCTGGTAAACTGCTTTAGCTAATCTTTTCCTCACAGTGAACATGCGAGGTACTTTCTATAAACAGAAAAATGAAGTGAAAAATATATTTTTAAAAGTCTGATGGCAGAATCACACTTTGTTCCATTTTATTGTGGATTAGGCCAGGTTTAGATTGGGTTTTTTTTTTTTGGAACAGCAGCATGTATTTATTCAAAGAGATTCGATCTATGAGTGTACAACCCAAGCTCTGTTCGACTCAAACACAGACACAGAATTTCACTGCACATGTTCTAGTCGGGTACACTTTTAAAAACAGCATTGTGTCCCTTCTTGAATTAGATCTAAACCTGACTTAGGGCCTACAGCACAAAATACACAAAGACAGTGTGGCATAAAGCAAACGCCCTGCAGCATGAGACGTGGTGACAAAAACATACATGGCTGTGTGAACTGGGACTGCGATTGTGCTGATCCACACGGACGTACATGAATGTGGTTAACGCTGGGCCACATGCACCCTCTGGTGTAAAAACAGGTGAACACATTATCCTGGTCAGCATCACTTTGGACTAAGAGTACTGTAAAAATCCTTAGCCTAGCCAATACTAGCATCTACAGCTCCGTTTAAGGTCACTTGACTTACCAATTGGATTGTCAACAGGTTCGACATTCGTTTTATTTGTGTGTGAATGCTGCATTTGTCTGGGTATTGGTCAGGGAGCGCTTGAAGACGAAAATGCCAATTTTATTTAATAAATGCGCCCGTTTTAAAAAGGTTATTTGGAGTCACATTAAAACCGGTGTCACTTCAGTGCGTTTTTAATCATCCTGACATGCCGTAGCACCATAAAAGTTCAGCAATAGAAATCTATTTCTGACACTTCCTCAAGTGACGCTTATTAAACGATATAACCAGTAAGAAATATTTAGCAGCGGGGAAAAAATTTTGAAAATAGATTTCAAATTTATATATCTGTTTCCCTTAAACATTCAGCTACCCACGTCTAAGGGAGTTTTGGTATAACTAGCGTGTTCATGCAAGCATTTCCAAACTGTCTGTTTTATGTACAAGCAGACGACTCACGTTAAAGCGAGCAGTTTAAAACATGTCGCCGGGGTGACGGTGGAAAGAGTAGGTGTCCGGCTGGTTAATGTACTCACATCTCTGCATCTGCTTGCTGTACTCAGACATGTTATCCGGGCGGATGGAGCGGAGGAACTTGATGTAGTCGTCACTGTGATATTTGGTCATCTCTTCAGCGTTGGCTTTGTGTGGCCTCTGCAGAAAGAGAGAGAGAGAGAGAGAGAAAACAACCCGCACATACATGATGCGCCGAAATACATATTTTCACTCAAATACGTGTAAGATACGGGTAAAGAGAAAAGTTCGCTTTTCTTACATAAATTTCCATCTTCCTGTAGAGGCCATAGTTGAGAAGGAGGTTGTGGGTCATGCGGATGCGGTGAGGCTTCATGGGATGACCCTGACCATAGTAATAATTCCCAACATCACCTGGATGGAAAGATGTGGATTATTTAGACAAAAAGATTACTTATCAACACCTGTGTGTGTGTGTGTGTGTGTGTGTGTGTGTGTGTGTTGGGGGGGGGGGGGGGGTTTTCCAAAGAGAGCTTATCAGGTGTATTTATTATTTTTTTTAAATGGAAATTTAATTTTTTTCCTCTAAACTGCTGAAATAAATGGAAGGAAATCTGCACTGCACTGCATTCTGAGTGGTCTTACAGACAAAACCCGCACATCCCACTTTATTACCGCTTAATTACACACCAGGCTAGTTGGCTAATTAAGAGCATCCTTCAATCCGGAAAACTCCGAAGCGTATAACAAGAACCAAAAACTAAATAAAACCCCAAAATACCTGAGTATAAAATTCCAACCACTTTTACAGAAATCCACAAGCAGCGCTTGCATGAAAACTTAACAACCTGCTAAGCTAAACTTGCTAACTTTGATTAGCTAATCTCTCGTGCAGGCGTGCTAGCATGCTAGTCAGAAGCTAGTGCTGATTTTCTCCCTTAAATTGTGCAAGGAAGTAATTATTACTGATATATAACCGCACAAAAAGTTAACTTTGACACTTCACTTTCATTCCCAGACGCTAAAAGCCCTAGTGTAGCCATTGCTTCTGCTTTGCTAGCTACTAGCTAGCTAGCTAGTTAGCATGAAGAGCACCATGCTAACCGGCTAAACTGGGCTAACAATTAGCTCAGAACATAAGCGGAAGAAAACAATATCTACAGTAGACCTGAAAGATGAAACAGAGCTTCTTTGCACTAATATATAAATAAAAATAAAATCTTTCGTATATAAGCCCGGCTTCCTACCATCATAATAATAGCAAACTTTCTTCTTTGTTCCTTGTGAAGTCAGCGCCATTTTAGCTCCAGTTACAGTCTGAGGACTGAAGCCTGTCGGACTTTCTGCGCAGCTCACTTCAACCACATCTTGGCTCCACACGTCTGCACCAATCGGCTTTCAGCTTTCTGTTCTTAGAGGCGGGATCATCGTGTCTCTAAGCCAATCAGCATTGCTCCCTCAATTTTTTCACTCATTGTTGAAAACTCATTGATGTTTATGGGAATGTCCCAGTTCAACCAGTGTCCAGTTATTGTCAGAATCCAGAACATGATCAGTTTTAAAGTTAGATTTTCTATGGGGTCTTTTAAAAATGAGTCAGTCATTAAAAATGAGGCCCAGTGGGTGTAGAGGTTAGTGTGTCCGCCTCCCAGCAAGAAGGTTCTGGGTTTGAGTCCCAGGCTCGGGGCGTTTCTGTGTGGAGTTTGCATGTTCTCATCATGCTTGTGTGGGTTTCCTCCGAGTACTCCGGTTTCCTCCCACGGTTCAAAGACGTGCAGGTTAGGCTAATTGGCTGTTCCAGATTGCCCCTCGCTGTGAATGTAAATGGTTGTGTGTGTTGCCCTGTGATGGTCTGGCAAGGGTGTATTCGACCTTCGCCCAGTGTTGGCTGAGATAAGTTCCAGCCTCCCCACGACCCGGGTGGATTTAGCAGTTCAACAAATGAGTGATACCTAGTACCAGTGTCAATACTATTGGATCACTATACATTAGTGCTCTCCGTTATTTTTATCTCATTTGGTACTAACCCACGAAAAAGTGATGCTTTAAGAGTGAGAGAATAAAGGACAGGCAAAATATCCTTCGCCAGGACCCCGAGATACTTGAACTTCATAGGACTTAGCAGGACTTCATACCAAACCCTGCATTCCACCCTTTTCCGGCTGAGAACCTCGGACATACAGTGTTTTACAATATAATTTTTTCGATCTGACCAATAAACTGCATCATAATATAATATCGAGGGCAGTGGTGGCTTAGTGGTAAAGGCCATGGGTTCCTGATCCAGAGGTCAGCGGTTCAATCCCCACTAGCACCACTGTTGGGCCCATGAGCAAGGCCCTTAACCCTCAATTGCTCAGTTGCGTAAAAATGATGATTGTAAGTCACTCTGGAATAAAGGGGTCTTGTAAATAATATCAAACCCACCGCCACCACGCTGCAGATTATCACTTACAAATTCCTCTTTATTATGTGTTTGATATTATTTACAAGACCCCCTTATCCAGAGTGACTTACAATCATAAACAAAAGACACCAACAGTCTCTCACGGTCACTTTGAACAAGTGGCTCATCGTCACACTTTGAATATAGAGCAATAAACCATGAAAATAAAATTTTTCTTTTTTTTCCTTATGTTTCTTTGTCGTATATACTAAAACTTCAAATTAATTTAGAAAGCACTTATTAGTCACATATTTAGCATTGCTGGTTTTAATTTAGATTTATTATTTATGCCTGGAGCTGCTTATTATCACACCGCTAGATGGCTCTGCATTCTTCAGACTAATTAAATGAAAAGCTAACGTTTAAATTTTATAGTACTATACACAAACATTTATGACACAATTTTGCTTATTGGTCGTCTTCTTTTTAAAAAACAACAAAAAAACAGGATGTACACCTACATTCTCCCATAAAATAAACCACTGTGCTAAAACAACTAGCTAAAATGCTAGCTTGCGGTTTCATTAACAGTCACCACTGGATTTCTGTGTGTAAAGCAGATGGCGGCTGAAACCACGTTCCGGAGCTCACATGTGATCAGGATTTCAATCTTGGGCGGCATGGCAGTGTAACAGTTAGCATTGTTGCTTCAAAACGAGAAATTGGGTTCGAACCTCGCAGCTGCCTGGAGATTTCTGATTCCTCTGGGTACTGTGGTCTCCTTCTACAGTCCAAATACATGCACGTTTGGTCAACTGGATACACTAAATTGCCTCTAGGTGTAAATGTGAAGGTGAATAGTAACTGTAAATGTTTGTCTCTGTGTCACCCCTCTGATAGATTGATAAAGTCTTGCCTAAAGTCAGCTGGGATTGGCTTCATCTTCCTTTGGGGCCTGGAGGTGAATAATCTATATTAGTGATCATTACACAGGAATGATGTGATCGGATTGGCCTGCTATCTAGGAGTTAATATACATTATCCCGAGTGGATAATGCTTGAATTAAAACGACAGACACCCACAGTCTCTCACGGTCACTTTGAACAAGTGGCTCATCGTCACACTTTGAATATAGAGCAATAAACCATAAAAATAAAATTTTTCTTTTTTTCCCTTATGTTTCTTTGTGGTATATACTAAAACTTCAAATTAATTTAGAAACACACAGTTACAGAGCGAGAAGTTCGGCCATCCAGGAGGAGCTCGGAGTAGAACTGCTGCTCCTCCACGTTGAGAGGAGCCAGTCGACGTGGCTTGAGCATCTGATTAGAACGCCTCCAGAACGCCTTCCGGGTGTGGTGTTTCGGGCATGCCCAACTGGGAAGAGATCCCACGGTCGACCCAGAACACGCTGGACTGGGAACGCCTCGGTGTCCCCCTGGAAGAGCTGGAGGAGGTGGCTGAGGAGAGGGACGTCTTGACCACACTGCTTAAGCTGCTGCCCCCGCGACCCGACCCCGGACCAAGTGGAAGAAGAAGATGATGAAGATGATGAAGATGACAGTTACAGAGCGTGATTTTCTTACGTAATATATAGTGACACACCGAATTACTTAAATAAATAATAATCTATCCTCACTCACTTTTTGCTGAACCGCTCAATCCTACTAGGGTTGCGTGGCTGCTGTCGCTTATCGCAGCAAACACTGATTGAAGGCGGAGTATACCCTGAAACGCTCACCAGACCATTGCAGGGCCACACGCACTGGGCAATCTGAACAGTCAGCCAAATGTGCATGCCTTTGGACTGTGGGAGGAAAGAAAGAAACCCACGCAAGCACAAGAAGAACATGCAAAGACCACACAGAAAGGCCTAAGGCCAGGACGCGAACCCAGGACCTTCTTGCTGAGAGGCGTGACTGCTAACCACTACGCCACCATGCCGCCCATAATAAACTATAATAAAGAGATTGAGGCGCTGGCTAAAAGCGGAGCTCCCATATAATTTCCCTTACTTGACAAGTTTTTGGTGGGACCTCTCAAACCCCATACACGTGTCCTACGTATACGCATATACCCATACACGTATACCCGCATACCCATACACGTGTTCTACGTACTGTTAATAGAAGGGAATAGAAGGGAGTAAAATAAATGAATAAAAATGAGGGAACCAAACACTCAGTCTTAGTCTCGACATGTAAAGTACACCATTTAGAAACCGTCGCTTCACCGAACATTTCAATAACACAAGAATATCATTAGTTGTTTATTTATTTCACGTCATTAACATCACGTGACCCGAGTATTATACGCCTCCTCTTCTCTATATTACTCTCTCCCTGAAAACTTTTCTTAAATTTTGCTTTTTCCGAGATAGAAATTTTTTTAAAGAATAACACAGGGTTCCCATGTGTACACACATGCCGGAAGGACAGACGTGCGGTTTTTCCTTGACATTCCAAAAGCAGTTCGATGGTAATACGCTTTTTCCTTATCGAGGAATTATTTGCTAAGCTCGGCTAAAATGGTTTTAGTTTGCTTTTCTTTATGTTTCCGCATAGCATATACTAAAACCATGAAGGAGATTAAAGACACGCCGTTACCTAAAGCACTTATGCACCAGCTCACGGAGCACGTGGAGCTCATCTGCCTCTTTAAAGTTCAAATAAACAAAAATGAACTCAAAAGATGCTGAGATGGTTTTGCTTTTTATGTTTCTATGAAGTATAAAACAATGATTCGCTTCAGGCTCAGTGGACGTTGCTGAATTCAATAAACCTCACAGTCTTCCATCTTGGAGACTATTCAGTGGCATACACCCGCCTTGATAATTATGATTAATCATGTTTTACGGGCCGTGTCAAAACAGGAATTGTTTTTTTTTCAAAACAGGAATTGCTCTCTCTCTCTCTCTGTGTTTTGCTGAGGTACACATGCTACCTACGCCTTGGATGCCAGTGATCCTGATCCTCCTGATCCTTCTGCTCTGTGAGTCCTGTGGTCGGTCCTGCTGTGCTGATGCTGGCGGGAGTTCTCATCTCGGAAGCCCGTCGCTCCTGCTGATGAAGATCCATATGGGTTTAGATCTGCACTCAATGACTGTGAAGATGACTTTTCGCTGCTGGTGATAGAGACTCTCTTGCTGCAGTAATTTAGGACTTACAGTTGTAGTAGAACCAACCGGACTACATGTTGGACTGCAATGAAATTTTCTTATATGGTTTGTATTTTATAGTTTCACCCAAATGAGGATGGGTTTCCCTCTTGAGTCTGGTTCCTTTCAAGGTTTCTTCCTCGTGTCAACTGAGGGAGTTTTTCCTTGCCACTGTCGCCGCGGGCTTGCTCATTAGGGATGTGTAGGGGTTGTAGAGAAAATTTTTTAGATTTCTCCATAAATTCATTTTACTATGTAAATCTGCTTTGTGACAACGTCAATTGTAAAAAGCGCTATACAAATTAAACCGAATTGAATTGAATTAAATTGAATTGGCATGACTGATAATCGTCTGGAAGTTTATTGTTTTACAATTATAGCATACGACGTTATGCATGTTGTGGTGTTCTTAAACACCATTTCATCAAAAGGAGGCTGCAGTGCCATCAGCGTGTTTCTGCCCTGCGATGGCCTGGCGAGCTGTCCAGGGTGTAGTCTGCCCTCGCCCAGAGTCGGCTGAGATGGGTCAGCCTCCCCGCGACCCTAATTAGCATAAAGCTGAATGATGAATGAATGAATGATGAATGATCAGTTAGATCTTTAATGCTGTCGAATGTTTCTGACGCACTGAATTCCTGTTATCACTTGTACAGTAATATTGTAGATATAAACCAATCATTGCTATGCTACAGTCTTCATCTCTGTCTCTCTAAGACAAAAATGCAGCTTGCACTGTTACCAGGAAATGCAGTCAGATTGTAAATCAGAATGTAATGACAGAATGTAATTATAATGACAAGCATCACTTTTTCATGGCAGCAACGCAGTTATCCGACACATGGTGGCGCTCTTGATCCACATTTAACCTCCATGATAATCCTATTTAGGTACAAAATCCAGGATGGAATTCATGTTTACAGTTTTCACACAGAATGATAAATGGAGGTTTAATGTAGATGCACTCCTAATTTTTTACGCACACACACCAGTTGCAGTAACACACACACCCGAAGTTCGCAATTTCAATCGATTGTCGGCAAAGGACGGGTAACCGCTTCGGGTTCAGTCAAAGAAATGTCAGTCAAGGCTGTTCGGCAGTGTGACCCTGTAACGTAAATGAATTTGATAATAATATGAGGTTAATAGAGTGCATTACATGTACAATAATATCCCGACCCTCTTCTTCATCTTCTGCAGCTCATAATCTTTTCTACAAACAATAAAAAATATATAAAACGAGAAATGATCATTAGGACGAATATTTAGTGTCACCGCGCAGTGATTTGCTGAGTGTTTCAGCACAAGCCAGAGAGCGACAGTTGGTCCGTTCACGCTCAAGGGTTTATCCATAGGCCCGGATTGGACCTGTGCCCAAGTGCGAGTGAAAACTAATGAAGCAGTACGATTTATTGGCTTGCTGGGTCAACAGGAATTCTTCTTCTTTGGTTGGTTTCGATCCCGCGAGCATTCTTTACGACTTCATCTAGCTTAAGCTAACAGTTCGCAACATGATACGTGGCGTACTTTTCTCTACTGCTTTATTTGGAACCTGCATGAGAGCAATCTTGGAATGCGATTTCAATTGAAAGTCCATGTTCATGATGTTTTTCTACATCAGTGTTCCCATTACCACATTAGATTCGATTAGTATGACGCTGATTGTTGGTTTGACGAATGCCCGAATTTGCTTCGTCCACAGCCTTGTGATAATTAATGTAAATTTATATATATTATAGAATGAAACTGACATTTTGGCTTGGAGATGCTCTTGATAATAAAAGTAGTAGAGTGGATATAAGAGGTGTGACTCAAGTATTTTTAGTTTTAGTATCATTTTATCATCCGAAAAGAAGTTATTTCTTACATAACCTCAATTATGGGTGCCAGCTTATGTGTGTATACAGCATATAACCCCCCCCCCCCTCTCTCTCTCTCGCTCGC
>JAOUQZ010000012.1:14874425-14888920 GCA_028564935.1 Neosilurus hyrtlii
AATAATAATAATAATAATAATAATAATAATAATAATAATAATAATAATAATAATAATAATAATAATAATAATGTTAAGCCCCATTTTAGCTCATTAGATATAATTCCAGGTGTCTCATCTGTTATTATGGCTTTACTGCTTGAATGTGTGTTATGACAATCGTATCATGGTTAGATATAATTTACCAACCACTTATGTGCCGTTCTATCACTGTTAGAACAATGTTTAACGTAATGAAAGATTATGCTAAATATGAATAGACACCATTTATAATAGACATGCTTTATGTTAATTATTATGTCACATGACTTCAAGATAAGTGTCACAACGCTTAATTATCTCTCTAATTAGGAACTAATTTCATGTCACATTTTAGTTTTTAGTACTAGCACTGTCCCACTGGGTAACAAGTTAAACAAAGATGATCTTTCATTATTTAATCCCTATTCTGTGCCATTTTGTTTGTTCTGTGGTCATAAAAACTACTTAATAAGCGAGTATGAACTCCCAGCCCGGAGTCTTTGGTACAGACAGAGCCAACAGTGTTATTGCCTTCATTTTTTTGTCTTTATTTAACCATGAAAAGTCTCAGTGAGATTAAAAATCTCTATAACAAGAGCGTCATGGGCAAAACCAAACCAAACAGCTATACTGTTATAGCACAATTATTAAAGATATGAATAATCAAAACCATTCTGCTAATAAGAACTTTAACATCATAACGCACAGTGCAGCTAGTTAATGGCCAAGTTGGATACGCCTCGCTCAGGATGAGTGGATATGTCTCGAGATTTATTGACCGTGCATTGACCAATCAGATTGTGCCTTATGTCACCGCATTAGAATGAATACCAGTTATTTGCTGAGTAGTCGGTAAGACAGAACATCAAACGGACTATTTAAAAACTCGGCACATATATGCACAGATGATTGCAGACAGCTTTTTACCTCTGCCAAGGAGGTTATGTTTTCAGGGTTCATTGGTTTTTTTTGTCTGTTTGTTAGCAACATTACTCAAAAACACATGAATGGATCTTGATGAAATTTTCAGGATGAGTCAGAAATGATACAAGGACCAATTGATTAAATTTTGGAAGTGATCCAGATTACTGTCTGGACGTAAAAAATATTTAAAGATTTTTTTAACACGGATGACGTAGTCATTCAAGTTACTGTGTCCAGACCATACCGAAGCGTAACTTCCAGGCTTTAAAGCCAATCATCACAAAAATAATCCAGTTATTAAAACTTCCTCATCCGAGCACAAGGCCTCTTATTCAAGGCAGGTCCAGTACACAATGTAATCATATAGATGGCTGTTTGCACTGTAGGGCTCAAATAATAAACAACTGCTGCATTTCTTACAATACCATATGGGGGTACTGAACGACCTTGGCGGAGGTCTGCGCTCTCCGAGTGCTTTTCTTGTTTTTTTATAAAGTAATCAGTATGCTTGTACAAAAAAGAAAAAAACATTTATAGTCAGTAAACAAGCAGTGTTTTTTCTCGCACTGTGCACTTTGAATAGAGTTAATGAGTAGTTTTGTTTATGGCAGATGCTGTACCTACTATGGGGTATGCTACTTGGTGCAAACATTCATTTCTTTAGTAGTTCAGTTCACAGGAGTTTATTTTTTCCCCCTTTTTTGGATTAGTGCTTCTGTACAGAAATCTGGATATAGAATTAGCTATCTAATGAGCGAACCAGGGGTGACAGTGACAAGAAAACTCTACTTGAAAACAAGAAAAATTCAAAAGAGAACTTTTCCTGTTCTGGATGACACTGAATATTGCGAGTGGGAAAATTCACCTGTACACTTTAAAGACCAACAGCACATTTGTTGTGAAATTATGAATAATGAAGTCCAGGAATAAGCAGATGAGTGTGTTTATGATTTCTCTGGTTTTACTCTGGGGCACGATGTCCCTGATTTCCAATGATTCAAAAAAACACTATGATTTATGAGCACGCATGGAGCGTGATTTGGGTATAGAAAATGGGGCTGCTTTTTATGGATGATCCTCATTCTCACTCACTCATTCGCATAATCCTACTAGGGTCACAATGAGGATGGAGCCTATCTCAGCCAACACTTGGCAAAGGCACGGTACACCCTCAACAGCTTGCCAGACCATCGCAGGGCAATGCACACACACGCAACCATTCACCCACCGTGCTGCCCTTCATAACTCAAATACGCAATATATTTAAGTTTGCAAATGATTTGAGTTTCTTGTCCCTCTGCGTTTTGTGGATGGTCCTATATGGATATAAAGCTGTGCTATAAAGATGAAATCTATCTACAGGATATCCATATAGGACCATTCAGAAAAATCTGAAGAGTAAAAGAAACTCAAGTTGTCCGTAAACTCAAATGTTTGCCTATTTGAGTTATGAATTGAGTTATGCACTGGCTGCTTGATAACTGCATTTCTACTCATCTGCTACCGCTAAGTAGTGTCTGTGTTTGGCACTGTTGAACGGATAGTCATCAGTAAAGATGTATAACTCAAAATTTATGTATGGTTTTACTGTGTAGTTAACTTGTTTACTGTAGCTATGAAATAGGTGCCCTTGATTAACCTGAACACCCTCAAGTCATTCTGTTCTGAGTAAATCGCAAGCATTAGGAATTTTAAATGAAAGGATGATGTATACTGTATCTGGGTAGAAATGGCAGATAAGATTTTGTCTTGTGTAGCAACAGAGGAGAAGGCAGCCAGTTGTTGACAAGGTCTTATCTCCATGCTGCAGATGTCTGTGTGCATTTCCAGACCTAGTCGAGTCTACAAACCCCCACTGTCAGTACCAAACTATTGCAGATTTCAGTTTTTTGAAATCTTCAGCTTCTGGGAACAGCATGCAAGGCTAGAGGAGATGACTAGGAGTGCTAACTCCGACGCTAGTGAATGTGCTGTAGATGCAGCTTCATTAACAGGATCAAGCAACCAAGAGGTGATCGTTGAATCATTAAAAACCCTTCCTGGAACCAAATCCTGAGCCTTAAGTTTCATAATTGCTTGCTCGATTCATATTTCCCCTATTTACAGTTTCCCTTTTCAATGCAGAGACCCGTAACTAGCACGGGTTCCTGGAACATACGAGTCAGATGTCAAAGTATGGCGGGAAGGGGACAGAACTGCTGAGGAGACATCGAAAAGATGGCTAGTACAGCATGACTCAACAGCTGACATAAAACTGAACTAAATGTTTGGAGACCAGACCTTAGTTTGCGATGGCTTGCCATACTAAAAAAATACATATAAATAAACAAATAAATAATTAATTAAAGCAGTGGTCAACTTTCTTCAAGTATTTTCTACTCTTGTGGCATTGTGTCTGTGTATCATTTCACACCACGGTCAGTTTGTGAAGATTATTTGAGTAAAAGTGGATTTGCTGAACAATAACAAAAATATAACGAGCTAGAACAGATGTTGTAAAACTGATACACAGAAGCAGAAGACGTGTTTAGCAGAAGTTGAAAATATTTTCATAGGCTTGTTTTGCGTACTGGCATTTCTCTTCTGCTGCACTGTTTTGCTATGCTGGACAGCCAGTCAAAAGACTCGTTCTGTCTCTTTGACACCAGTTCGGCATTCGCACTTGGCACTGACTAGTTCCAACTAGTGCCAGTGTTACTGGACTGACAGTCTGCTTCAGCGTCCGGGCTATGAGGAATTAATTATTCTCAGTTTACCCTGATATAAAATGAGAAAGTGATGGTGATGGTCCACACGCAACACTTTATCTGGTCCATACACAACAGTGTAATGATGCCATTAAACATGTTCCAATCTGGCTGCCAGAATCAACAACCTCAACCTCAACTCCAGCATTACAGATGTGCTTACAGCTGGCTCACTTATGGCCCAAAACTGAAATGCCAAACAAGCCTTAAATTCCTTTGGGCCATTTATTATTATTTTTATTACTATTATTATTTTTTTGCTCCAGAATCCAAATACCAGGGTAGCATGGTGGAGTAACGGTTAGCACGTCTGCCTCACATCAAGAAGGTCCTGGGTTCGAGCCCAGGCGTTGGGTGTTACTGTGTGGAGTTTGCATATTCTTCCTGCGCTTGCGTGGGTTTCCTCCAGGTGCTCCAGTTTCCTCGTACAGTCCAAATACATGCACATTATGCTAACCGGCTGTTCCAAATTGGCCCAAGGTGTGAGCATAAAAAGTTGTTTGTGTGTTGGCTTTACGATGTTCAGGCAAGCTGTTCAGTGTGTATCCCGCTTTCGTCCAGTGTCGGTTGAGATATGCTCCAGCCTCCCTACGACCCAAGTATGATTAAGCGGATCGGGAATGGAGGGAGATAAAATAAATAAACAAATAAATAAATAAATAAAGATGAGTTGCTTGCAGTTGTGTATTTGGCGCACAACCTACATGCCCTTGTGGTAATGAACCAAAAATGTTAAAATCATCAGAGTTTGATGTATTTGGTCGTTTGCTGTTTTGGTTGTTGGCTCAGGAGCAACAACCAAAATTGGAAAGGAATTGAGGAAGGGAGCTGCATGCTTTATGGTGTAGCCTGACATGCATCCCCTTAAAGGAAAAGAAAATGCATGGTTTAGCGCACACTGGAGGAAGGATCACTCTTTCAGCTTCCCAAACCAGAAAACCGCATTCCCCCCACACTGAGTTATGCCATTTGGAACACCAACACGACAAGGGGTTGGACCGTTTTTCAGGCAACCGTCATTAAGCAACCTTGCTTAGTAATAACTTCAACCAAAACATCAGAAGAGATACTGCGCAGACCTGGCTGTGACATCGATCAGTCCCACCATTATCAGCCGATCCATAGTAAATTTATGTGATATGTACCATCCGTGTCTTTTCTACATCATCAGCGTACACCTACTAACTGTTACTGCAGGCTAGTTTACATGTAAAATTGTGTAAAGCATGTTGGAGATTTCTTAATAAAGACTAAACATATTTCCTTTTCTGCATTTAGCTGAAATATACCAGCTGAATCAAATAATAGGGATACTTTGCCCATTTGATGCAACACGGCTGGCCGAAAACGCTAAACATAGCGGACTTGTGGTGTGAGGTCGGTGATGTCTCTACATTGTTTAGCAGAAAAACATGGTTTTCTGGTTTTTCACTTATTTTCCAAACCACTCAATCCTATTACGGATGCGGGAAGGCCGACGCCTACCTCAGTCCACATTGGGTGATGGCAAGGTACATTCTAGACAGAATCTCAAACACTCGCACACACACCACCATTCACTCTCACACTCAGACCTTGGGGTAACAGGTCGGAACAGCCAATTAGCCTGATGTGCAGGTCTTTGGACTGTTGGAGGAAACAGGAGGAAACCAATGCAAGTATGGAGAGAACATGCATACACACAGAAACGCCCGAGCCGAGCCCGGGACTCAAACCCAGGACCTTCTTGCTGTGAGGTGGAACGTGCTAACCACTGTGCCACCATGGCTATCGTTTTCTGGATCAAGAATCCGAAATAAAGATCTTGCAGTTCTACTTTTCCTGCAAAAAAACAAATAAATATATAAATAAAATACCCGTCATGTTGACACAGTCCAAATAACATTTAAAGCTGTTGTTTCATTTTTGTAAAAATCGTGAACCACATGAGTTTTTTATATTATTATTATAATAATATATTAAATAAACTTATTCAAAAAAATGAAATTCTCGTCCATGTTATTCTCTGTTTATTGTTCCTACAGTGTATGCGCTGCTTTTTCTTGCACGTCAACAGTAAATTGTTCTGGTGTGGTTTCACGTGACAGCGCCTCCTAGAGGAAACGCACTCCCTGCATGCAAGTATAAATACTTCAACCTGCGTGAGCACCAATGCTGTATTTATGGTGTAGACTCCACACAGAAGTATAAATCTATCATTATGGTTAGTGTGAAAAATGGCTTAATCTCGGTGTGTGTGTGTGTGTGTGTGTGTGTGTGTGTGTGTGTGTGTGTGTGTGTGTGTGTGAGAGACAACTGGGGAGTTCAAGCCAGAACATAATCATAAACCAATTTCTTACATGTGTGCGCACAATAACAAAATTTGCGAGTGTAATATTAAGGACAGACTGGCAGACTAAAAACAGTATAAACATAAACACCAGGACACAACAAGTCTAAGTGCAATACAGTGGCAAACCTTTGAGTTTTGAACAGGGAGATGAACCTGGAAGGTGAGAAAATAAGAAGTGAGGGATGAGACACACTGTAAGACAGGAATGTGGAAAAAGCAATAACATACCGAGAGGATACGATAACAGTGCTGTCTCTTACAAATACCGTCTCACCCAGCCTGCCATGAGCTGAAAGGACCTTTCTGTCTGTCATTGTGCAGAATGAACAACTAGCAAATCCACAGACCACATGAACACGGACGCACACACACACACACACACACACACACACACACACACACACACACACACACACACACACACACACAGAGGGAGGGAGGCTACAAGCTTTGAGTGAAAGTCTGGCACCTTCACTTTTCTCCTGTGGAAGTGTGAAGAAGCTCATTTCTTGTTTCCCTTGAATGCACCCTTCATCGTTGGCCATATCCAGCCATTCCTCCATCCATCCATCCAATACTCCATCCATCCATCCAACACTCCATCCATATATTCACCCAACACTCCCTTCATCCATTCATTTCTTCCTCCCTCCCTACATCCATCCAGAAATCCATCCATCCAACACTCCATCCATTCATTTACCCAACACTCCGTTGATCCATCCATTTCTCCCGCCCTTCCTACATCCATCCAGAACTCCATCCATCCATCCAACACTCCATCCAACACTACCTTCATCCATCCATTTCTCCCTCCCTACATCCATCCAGAACTCCATCTATCTATCCAACACTCCATCCAACACTCCCTTCATCCATCCATTTCTCCCTCTCTCCCTACATCCATCCAAAACTCCATCCATCCAACACTCCATCCAATAAATTACCCAACACTCCGTGTATCCATCCAACACTACCTTCATCCATCCATTTCTCCCTCTCTCCCTACATCCATCCAAAACTCCATCCATCCAACACTCCATCCATTAAATTACCCAACACTCCCTTCATCCATCCAACACTCCCTTCATCCATCCATTTCTCCCGCCCTCCCTACATCCATCCAGAACTCCATCCATCCATCCAACACTCCATCCAACACTACCTTCATCCATCCATTTCCCCTCCCTCTTAACATCCATCCAGAACTCCATCTATCTATCCAACACTCCATCCAACACTTCCTTCATCCATCCATTTCTCCCTCTCTCCCCACATCCATCCAAAACTCCATCCATCCAACACTCCATCCATTAATTTACCCAACACTCCCTTCATCCATCCATTTCTTCCTCCCTCCCTACATCCATCCAGAACTCCATCTATCCATCCAACACTCCATCCCACACTCTGTTCATCCATCCAACACTCCCTTCATCCATCCATTTCTTCCTCTCTCCCTACATCCATCCAAAACTCCATCCATCCATCCATCTATCCAACACTCTGTTCATTTATTCACCCAACACTCCGTTCATCCATCCAACACTCCCTTCATTCATCCATTTCTCCCTTCCTCCCTACATCCATCCAGAACTCCATCCATCCATCCATCTATCCATCCAACACTACATCCAACACTCTGTTTATCAATTCAACACTCCGTTCATCCATCCATTTCTCCCTCCTTCTCTCCCTACATCCATCCAAAACTCCATCCATCCATCTATCCAACACTCCATCCATTCATTCACCCAACACTCCCTTTATCCATTCATTTCTCCCTCCCTCCCTCCCTACATCCATCCAAAACTCTATCCATCCATTCATCCATCCATCCAATAGTCCATCCAACAGTCTGTTCATCCATCCAACACGCCCTTCATCCATCCATTTCTCCATCCATCCAGCCATCTATCCAACACTTCATCCATTCATTCACCCAACACTCCGTTCATCCATCCAACACTCCCTTTATCCATCAATTCCTCCCTCACTCCCTCCCTACATCCATCCAAAACTTCATCCATCCATCTCTCCATCCAACACTCCATCCATTTATTCACCCAACACTACATTCCTTCATCCAACACTCCATCCATCCATTCAGTTCTCTCTCCCTCCCTACATCCATCTATGCATCCAATAATCCATCCATCCATTCTCATCCTCCCTCCATCCCTACATCTATCCATCCATCCATCCATCCAACACTTGCAATTTACTTTTACCCACAACCCATCTGTATTAAAACCACTCCCTCAGAGATTAAGTTCAAAAGCCTGTGTGATGGCAAGTAAAATGAACATGGAAGAGGACTGGGCACAGGATCTAGCTTAAGGATTAAGAGTGTGAAGTATGAGGCAGATGAATGGGGAAGAGTAGCCAGGAGAAAGAGGACAGGACACGGGACAGGAAGTACTAAACATCTGCACAGGGGCAGGGCCTGGTACCTGTGGTAATAAAGCTACAGAAAAATAGCATGGAACTGGGGATTGTTATATGGTCAGGGAAGTGGCCTGCGGACAGGATCTGGCTTTCAGGGGCCTGAATGCTGGGGCAGAACGTGGAACTGTGGTGAGGTTTTGCAACAGAACAGAAGGTGAATCTGGAGGAGAGATTGGATAGGATTGTAGAGAGAGGCAGGGTACGGTACCTGTACTAAAGAAAATAGTGTGTGTGTGGGGTGGGGGGTGGGGTGGGGGGGTGGAGTCTGGAACAAGGAGGTGTTAAACTGGTAGGAAAGGGGTTAAGGAAGGTTTAGGAACTCAGTTGTCTTCTTCGGTTGCATAAAGTTCCCATATATGTCCCTTTCCGACATACAGTCTGCACAGAATAACAGCCATGGGCCTGACCCGCCCTAAATTTACTGACATCACAGGAAGAGTAGTTAGTTTCTAATTAATGCTTTTTATTGATTGCAGCATTGATTGCTTTTTAGCATTTCTCACATTTTATTAGACCGCACGGTCAGTGTGCAGCAATGTAAGTCAGATTCGAGTAAAAACCAGATAGGCCAGATAAATTACCTTTCCGCCGTTTCTTAATCAGGGCTCGACTAAATTACCTGGATAATTAATTAGCATCCTGTTTCATTCCTTCATCATGAATCCCCTGTTCAGCAGAGCAGTGGCCATGTAAAGCCTTGTCTTTCTACGTGCACTAATCAGATTAATAAAAAAAACAAGGCTGATAAATAAGATAAAGGAGCACTCATTTATGAATTAATTATGATGCAAGCTTGATTAAATAATGCCTCATGGACCAAAATGTCTGCGACTGGGCAAGCTGGGCAGGTTCCCTGGAGAATTTGAATATGGATATGAGCAAGTGAAGATGTGCCCCGAGCTCAGCGCTCATGTTGAGTGCTCTAGGCAAGCCTAATTACCAATGCCTGGTTCTTTGAGCTCTGGATGCTTCACATGTGAAGAGCGCACTTCACAAACGGATCAATGATGTGTGTATGGCATAAGCGTACCCCAGACTATTGCCAGGGCACTTACTATGCTTGAGGACCTCCTCACTCTTTTGCTGCTTTCTTTTTTGCCCACTGTTCTCCATTTATTCTTTTCTTCCTCCTCTTTTTTTCTTCCCAAGAGGGGCGAAGTCAAGCTGCAACAGGATTCAGTTGGTGAGGATTCGAATCGCTGTTCCCACGGAAACGAGCAAGATGTCGCTACCATGACAACAAGGCATCATTCTGCACAACGTAGAGCCCAGGCCTGCTCATCTATCTCTCTGTCAGACTCTCTTATTTCCATCACTATCTTTTTCTCTCTCTCTCTCTCTCTCTCTCTCTCTCTCTCTTTTTTTTTTTCGCCCAGTCTCTGTCCTCACACCTGATTTTGCAGACTGCCATGCAGGCTGCTATAATGTCAGGAAAATTGAGCCAGCGTCAGAATAATTGAGACAGCTCTCAAAGGAAAGCAGTCTGCCATGACAGATATTGATCAATACCATAAGGCTGAAGGTATCTCGTTTCAATTTGGATCATCTGCTGCCTTCCAATTTCAGTCATGTTTATAGAACGTCGACTCCTAATAGCAGTCTGTAGCCATTGGTAATTAATTTATCCCTGCCAGTGAGTTATCAGATCTTCATCTGCGTTCACACCAGATTAGGTGCAGTATATGAAGCGGGAAAGTTTCAAAATAGCTTTTGCAGGGTCACTGACTTAGTAGTATTCTCCAGTTCCTATAGTTGTCCTAATTGTGAACTTCTCCCCCCCATATTCATCCTGCCCTCGGTATTGAAGGGTAGAACGAGAATAGGAGGAGATTGCACCTCCCCGGTTTGTCGTTCCTGTTCTCTGTTGCCAGTGTTCGCTCCGTGAACCCACTTCTCCTGATGTAAAGTGACAGTTATTGCAGGCTGCCCTTTGGGATTTGTGGTTTATTATTTTTTTGTAACGACCTCTTCTCTCTTGCCTCCCCTCTTTACATCCCCTCCTTTTCACCGGCCTGGTGCAGGAGCTCTATTTGAGCAGATCCGGAGTGAAGGCAAGGGCGTCACGGCTTTGGATTATTGATGCGCCTGTCGGAGGAAGTTTTCGTCAGACGCTCGCTAGAGGAAGACTGCATGTCTGTGACCCTTGTGAGGTCTAACACTCATTGGCTATTTTAACCTTTGCTAGAAAGGTGGCTAGACATGTGTCCATGTGTGTTTTCAGTAATGTCAGGGACGTAAAGGGCTGTCTGACCTGCTGGTGCCAGTTTCTGCCACACCTCTTTTCCAGTGAGCACGACTAAACAAATCAATGGAGGTTCGCACTTCCCAGTATATCAGCCAGTTTAGGTCCCTAGAATGTAGAAATACAGTCCACATCAATGTATGCATGACTGTCTTACTAGGCATTGGCTGTAAAGTGTAGTAAAGTTGTGTGTACATTTTATTTAGGTGAAAACAAGCGATTGTGGGGAAACCTGGGACCAGGCACCATGTCCCTGTATCTTTGTCATAATGTCCTGCCAGTGTCACATGACCTGCACACTATGGAAATGCCACACAGTGTGGTGGTAGCAGCCCTCTCTGTGATATTATCACTTACTGAAAGACCCACACACTCTGTGATGATGTCAAAGAGGGGGGTGCTACCATCCTGGGTCATCCCACCCGCAGAGTTTTAAGCACTACTTCTGGTTTCCAAGGAGTGACACCAACAGAACCCCCAAAGGCTCACAGAGAACTGAAAACAACAAAATGAGGAGTAAAAAGCAAAAGAGCACCTGCTAAGTGTAGCTTGTGCTAAATCTTCCAGTAAATCTTACACTCAGTCATTCACCGAACTTCTACTAGCGTCAGAGCAAGTCTGGAGCCTATCCCAGCCCCTGAACAGTTGGCCAGACCATTGCAGGGCCGACACACATACAATCATTCATACTCACACCCTCACCTCGGGGCAATCTGGAACAGCCAGTTAGCCTAATGTGCATGTCTTTGGACTGTTGGAGGAAACCAGAGTATGCAGAGGAAACCCACGCTAGCAGGAAAGTATGCAAACCCCACACAGAAACACTCTTGCCGAGCCCAGGACTCGAACCAAAGGCTTTCTTGCTGTGAGGCAGATTTACTAACCACTACACCACCATGACGCCCAATTTAAACACCGTAACACACTAATTATACGATTTGATGGCTATCATATTAATGAGTCTCCTTATATGTTAATTTGTACAAACTCGTAAAACAAACACACACACACACACAGAATAATCTTTATAATCTAAGTAGATTTTTACCCCGTTCAGACCCAATTTGATAAACGGAGTCCAGAATGTTCATACTAGTGTGAAGGTATAAAGCATGTGGTCTGTAAAAGAGCTTTAGAATGTTTGTTTATTTTCACTAACACACTTATTTCTACTAATTCAAGAAGGTAAAGGATATAGTTACAGTGTAACAACGTTAAGAGAAAATATACCCCTCTCCACATGTTCCTTCTGGGCTCAATTTCTAAAAAGTTTCTGACCTCCAAGCCATATGGCATCAATGAAAACGACGAGGCTTACATACATCACCCTGCTGTCTTCTCTCTCTCCTCTCAGTGTGAGACAAGCCAGGTCAGACATGCGAGATATCCGGGACTCTACCGAACAGCTGTTTTCAGACACCACCGGGAATCCTTGAAGAAAGAAAAAGAGAAAAAAAAAAGCTGACGGTGCAAAAGAAGTTTTAAAGTGTCTTACTGCAGGGGTATCCGAGCTTATCCGCAAACGGCCGGTGTGGGTGCAGGTTTTCATCCCAACCAAGCAGGAGCCACAGCTGCGGGCTTATTAAGAGTAAAGATCAATTGATTTAAACAGGTGGAAGGTGTTGCCCTTTTTTTGGTTTGGAATGAAAACCTGCACCCACACCAACCCTTTTGCTGATAAGGTTGAATATCCCTGCCTTACCGTATAATGCTGGAGCGCATCTTGCAATCCATATAGAACATCACTATATTCATAAACTCAGCTGGATCATGGCAGGGAGACAAACATCCAGCTGTGAACCTGTTATGAAATGGAACAATGAAAATTAACTTGTTACATCAATTACTTTGCATAAAAGATGAGTCAGTATTTCCAAAAATGTATTCTACACACTCTCTGACTCAGTTTCCAAATTGCTTAATCCGACAAGGGTCACATGGAGGCTGATGCCTATCTCAGCCATCACTGGGCAAAGGCACACCATACACCCTGGACAGCTTTCCAGGCCATTGCAGGGCCAACACACATACAACCATTCCCACTCACACGGGGGTCAACTGGAACAGCAAGTTAGTCTAAAATGCATGTCTATAGACTGTGGGAGGAAACCGGAGTACCCAGAGGAAACCCATGCAATCACAGGGAGAACATGCAAACTCCACAAAGAAATGCCCTCACCTGGGAACTGAATTTAGGACCTTCTTGCTGTGAGGCGGACATGCTAACCACTATGCCACGATGCTGCCCATAATCTACACAAGATGACAGTAATTTATGCACACACTACAGGAGTTAGGGTTAAGGTTAGGGACAGCACAACGAATCGTCATTCTCGGATATCAAGAGACTCCCCATCACTTATGGAGTATGGAGTGTGTACTCACTGATGAAAGAATAGACAATCTTATTTAGAACATACTACAGAGGAACGGCACTATGTGATAGGTTGGCTGTATCAGGTTACTGGATATTACCCACCTCCCGATCTTGGGATAATGCTTAAATAAAAACGGTGGGGGAAAAAAACGTATCATTTGCGAAGGTTATAGATTCTGTAAACCAAAAAATTTGAGGAATTACGACACTGAGAGAATCACAATACAAATCACATTGGCGACTAGGTATCGTGATAATATCGGGTATCAGCTATTGGGTGGTCCCTGGTTTACATTACCATATACAGCATTTGGGAGACGCTCTTATCCAGAGCAACTTATAATTATAATTTTTTTTTATACAACTGAGCAATTAAGGGTTAAGAGCCTTGCTCAAGGGCCCAACAGTGGTGATAGTGGGGATTGAACCGCTGACCTTCAGATCAGTAACCCATCACCTTAACCACTAAGCCACAATTATTTCCCCTATAGAGGATATCACTGAATAATTGTTACGTTTACATTCCCAGCATTTGGCAGAGGCCCTTATCCAGAGCGACTTAAATTTTTTATACAACTGAGCAATTGAGGATCGAGGGCCTTGCTCAAGGGCCCAACAGTAGCGGCTTGGTGGTAGTGAGGCTTGAATCCCTAACCTTTGGATCCGTAAGCCAGAGCATTAACCCCCTGAGACACCACTGCCACACAGACTTACATAGACTGTTCTAGCCTATTTATACATTTTATGACATAATTTAAGTCGTTTTTTTTTTTTTATATCCTTGTACCACAAGACTACTGAATAATTACAAAGTGTTTAATTCCTTACCTAATGTACAAGGATATATTTTCTCTTTCTCATTTAATGAGATTATTTCACATATTAATTAATTAATTCACACATTCGGTTACATCCTTAAGCCAAAACCACTTACAACAAAACCTTTAAAATGCTCTGTGCTCGCTCATTAGTATGCGTTCATTAGCGGTTAGTTCACTGAGTTCATTCTGCCCTCTACTTGACCCAGGCATTGGATCAGAGGTACTAAACTCAACTCCAGCCCCAGTGATTTTCCTGTTCAACCAGAACCTACTAACCCGGCTCATTAAACATGGTGTGAGCAGGGACATCAACAAACTGACCAGGATGTCTGTGTGTGTCTGTGTGTGTGTGTGTGTGTGTGTGAGGGGGGGGTTATACATCATCCTGAGTCACTGACAGCGACACTGACAGCCTTTAACCTGGATCTCCACTCCCTCATCTACATTCAGCATCACACATCATCCTGTTAAAAGCTTCAGGCAGTACGCGCACCATACATAAAGTACACTAAACTGTCTGTCTGAGAGATTTCATACATCACCTGGACTGTGTGTGTGTGTGTGTGTGTGTGTGTGTGTGTGT
>JAOUQZ010000012.1:14905783-14916585 GCA_028564935.1 Neosilurus hyrtlii
CAAATGGGAGGAGAAAGACTCGAACGCGGGTCAGAAAATGGTTTCAGCGTTTCTACACTTTATCTCGGAACGACATATAAATGGACAGACTGTTGGAGACATGCTGAGTAAAGATCTGAGCTCTGCTATAATCATTCATCCATTTATTCATTTTCCGAAGCACTTATTTCTAATTAGGGTTACCCTACCACCAGGCCACCACTGGCCCGTCTGCTATAATCATGTGAAGGAGATGCGTATCAGAGAACAAATAAAGATCATACTCGATTATTAAAGCATGTATATACTATGTTCATTTTGATTGCTACCAGGCAGCACGATGGTGTAGTGGTTAGCATGGTCACTTCATAGCAGGACGGTCATGGGTTCAGGTCCCGGGCTCGGTCAGGTGTATGGAGTTTGCATGTTCTTGGTGTGCTTGTGTGGGTTTCTTCTGGGTGCTCCGGTTTCCTCCCACACAACTCGCCAGACCATTTAGAAGTATTTACTACAAATTACTTGATCATAAACAAATTGCTTGGTTACTGTTTGCAAAGCAGAAATCTTCAGATACAAATTATGAAGACTTCATATTAGATGAAAAAATATTAGTTTTCAGTAGAGGGCGGCACGGTGGTGTGGTGGTTAGCACATCCGCCTCACAGCAAGAACGTCCTGGGTTCGAGTCCTGGGCTCAGGCGTTTCCGTGTGGAGTTTGCATGTTCCCCCTGTGCTTGCGTGGGCTTTCAAAGACATGTACATTAGGCTTACTGGTTGTTCCAAATTGCCCATGGTTGAGGATGTGAGTGTGAATGTTTGCATGTGTGTTGCCCTGCGATGGTCTGGCGAGCCAGTCAGGGCGTACCCTCCTTCACCCAGTGTCGGCTGAGATAAGCTCCAACCTCGCCGCGACCCTAGTAGAGAAGTAAGTGGTTCAGCAAATGAGTGAGTGAGCGAGAGAGTGAGTTTTCAGTAGAAGACATGACACTGGGTGAAGCAGTTAACATTCTCTTACCACTAGAGGGAGCTTTAGGCTGTAGTTTTACATTCTGGTTCTGGTGGATGAGTGAGCACTGATAACATCACAACACAATTAAGCAACAAAGATCCACAAAAAAACACTCCTACAAACAGCCTCCTCACTGCGTGGGGTAACAGCACTCGTAAAGTGAGAGAGAAATCTGGATGTTAGGGGCTATTCAGTAAGAATTACTCGACTGAGGACAAACACTTTGCAGTGACAGCTGAAATAATGCCATTCATTTCACGTACATTAGCCGATTGTAATTCTAATGATTTACGTTTTGTTTACATCTGGTTAACAAGCTTGTAGAAAACGTGTGAAATTTATGAGGATGATTTGAAATCCAGTCCAAACAAACAGCGAGCATAAATCTACGGATGCAGTGGATCTGATAATACTTCCACATTATTCATCCCTGTGGTGGGGCAAGGAGAAAGTGACTGGGTAAAAGTGGGGTCAAAAATTTGATTATTATACTCAAAGACCTCTGTTATATTTAAATTATATATCTGTGGACTAACCCATATCTCCATCCATCCATTATCTGCACCGCTTATCCATCAGGGACGCGGATGAAGCTGGAAACAATCCCGGTTGACCTCGGGCGAGAGGCGAGGTACACCGTAAACAGGCTAACACAACCACAAACAACCGCTCACACTTACATTCACGCCTACGGGCAATTTAGAGTAGCCACTTGACCTAATGTGCATGTCTGTGGACTGTGGGAGAAAACCGGAACACCCTGAGGAAACCCACATGCACACTGGGAGAACATACAGCTCCTCACAGAAAGGCCGTCGTCCAAGGTTCGAACCCATAACCTTCTGAGACAGTGCTAGCCACTGAGCCGAAATGCTTTTCCGCTTGGCACGTTTGTATAGGAGTAGTTATTTGAGTTCCTGTGGCTTTTCAGTCAGACTGACTAGGCATGTCCTTCTGCAGAACTCAAACGCACAGGAGGGTATTGGTTTGTATCTTTTTTTCTTTAACATCATTCTGTGTACAGTAGATGATCGTTGTGAGGGCGGATCAGTGGTGTATTGGTTAGCACGTCCGCCTCAGAGCAACAGAGGTCATGGGTCCTGCATTTCTGTGTGGAGTTTGCATGTTCTCCAGGTACTTGTGTGGGTTTCCTCCAGGTACTCCGGTTTCCTCCCATAGTCCAAAGACATGCACATTAGGCTAACTGGTTGTTCCAAATTGCCCAGAATGTAAATGTGCATGTAGATGGTTTTGCGTGTGTGTTGCCCTGCAGTGGTCTGGTGAGCTGTTCCAAGGTGCACCCCGCCTTCACCCAGTGTCAGATAAGATCCCTGCGACTTTAGTAGGATTAAACGGTTCGGCAAATGAGTGAGTGAGTGATTCTTGGGAGTCAGAAAATCACAGTAGTATTTGAAATACTCGAACCAACATGCATGCAAGTTCTTGAGCTCTATTTACATGATTTTATGCATTGCATTGCTGCCACACGATTGGCTGAAAGATCAACTGAATGAATGAAAAGGCCCAGGTGTTCTTATTAAATTGGACGTGGGTATGTGTAATAAAAATAAAAGTACATTTGGCAGAGCAGCTCAGAGAATAAGTAAGAGAATCATACCGATAAGAAATAATGTGACATCTTTGTTGAATAATAAACTGCAACTCAAGTTCTGCCCCATACTGTATTAAACACTCTGCTCACATCACTCCCGTCCTCTCTCAGCTACACAGTGTACCGGTTCTGTCCCGTATCAACTTGGAAATCTTGCCTCTCACCTTCAAAGCCGTGCATAACCTTGCTCCGCTCTACCTCAGTGAACTCGTTACTCCTTCTCTTACTCCTTCAAGTCATCTAGCAGTAATTTACTTGCCGTTCCGCACACTAGACTTTCCACCTTGGGTGGCAGGTCCTTCAGCGCCATAGCCTGGAAACCTCCTCCTCTACCTCTCTGTGAACGCTTTTCTTTCTCTACTTTTAAAATCCGAATTAGAAACGTTTCTCTCCGGTGAGCATTTCTTTCTTCCTTTACTGCCTGGCTTGCTTCAATTTTTGTAGCCCTTATGTAAAGTGACCTCGGGACTCATTCATTTACCGAAACCTTTATCTCACTAGGGTCACAGGAAGACTGGGGCCTATCTTAGCCCTCTTTGAGCAAAGGCAGGGTACACCCTGAATAGCTCACCAGACCACCGCAGTACCAACACACACACACACACACACACAACAATCCACATGTACATTCATTCAGAAGAAATTTGGAACAAACAAATTATCCTAAATGTACCTAACTTTGGACTGTGGGAGGAAACCAGAGTACCAGGAGGAAATCCATGCGAGCAGGGCCTTCATGCTGTGAGGCGGACGTGCTACCCACTACGCCACCGTACTACCCGAGGCGTGGTGAGCTACAACGCATTCATTCAATGCAGGGTCTCTGATTTCTACATGTCCTTCTTGGTTTACAGAAATAAAAATAATATAAAGAAGGTGTGACTAATTTTTTTCTAAAAAAAAATTCCTTTTTTCACTTCACTTTTAAGAGATGACGCGCAGTTCATTTATTTATAGATTTGATGATTCAGTGATATATGATGGGTTTTAGCAGCATTCTCTCACACATAGTATATTCTGTATATGCGTGCTGAAATGTGATTGGTTGCCTGCTTTGTAAATGGCAGAAATGTAATATAACAATTTCAAATGATCTATTTACAGTTCAGTCAATATTAGGCCATTAAAGTTACTCACAGCTTTTCTAGGTCAACCTTTAAAATCTATTTCAAGTAATTTGATCACGAGTAGACAGCTTTAAGTACAGGTATGAAGACCAATGCGTCTCGTGCTGAATTCTAATCCAGTCCATCAAATTAGCTTTCAAAGCAATCAGAGACACAAATAATTATTGAATATTTTTTGGGAATTCAGTACGACTTTCTGAAATGAAGGTTCTGCTTCTTTAAAAAAAAAGAAAAACATGGATGAATAATATTAAACACGTAAATATGACTTTATTAAATAATCAGTTGGGTAGTGCCTAGCATGACCACCTCACAGCAAGATGGCTCCAGGTTCTAATCCCAGGCTCCACAATGCTTTTTCTGTGTCGAGTCTGCATGATTCCACCGCGCTTGCATGGGTTTCCTCTGGGTACTCCGGTTTCCTCCCACACTCCAAAAGACATGCATGTTTGCCCCTATAGTGAAAGTGCAAATGGTTGTGTGTGTGTGTTGGCTGTGCAATGGTCTGGCAAGCTGTTCTAGGCTGTACCTCACCTTTGCCCAGGGATGGGCACCAACCTCCCCAGGACTCTAAATTCGGCAAATGGATTGATGGATGGTAAAGTTCCACAAGAGGTGCTTTTTTTGTTTTAAATACTACATTAAAGGTCATCAGAGGAGACGGCAACTTAATCAGATACATTACTTATCTGGAAGATCGAACTTTTAATAGATAGAAGTCTGCAGTAAGTTAATGTGAGCTGTGACTGTAGCAGAGCACTTAGTCAGCTTGTTCGTTAAACCATGGACACATTTCGTTTGTAGAGGAAGCCTCAAGTTTATTAATTAATTCATATTACAAGCCACAATATTCAATTAAATGCATGATACGTCCATGTACACAGTGGATCTTGTTTATCTATCTAACATAGAAATCAGTGCAGACCCTGTTTTGGTCCTTGTATGCGATTAGACGCCAATCGAATACTAAGTCTGAGATACCAACTTACAGCCAGATTTATCGTACTGTACTGTACACCACCACATGGACTTGAGACTTGATGCAATAATCAATTGTAGCTCACACTGATCCACAGTGATATGTGGGGAACTTTGTGTGAAGATTATTGTACACATAGATTTCTTTCACAGGGTCATTTCATAAATAAAGTCATTATAATTACATTCACTCATTTGCCATTGGGTTTGCGTTGACAGTCTCAGACCACACATGGTGATGGCTGGGTACACCCTGAACAACTCGCCAGTCTATCGCAGGGCCAACATACACATCCATTCACACTCACACCTAGGGGTGATTTGGGACAGCCACTTAGCTTAATATGCATGTTTTTGGACAGTAGTACAAACCGAAGTACCCTGAGGAAACCCACACATGTACAGGGAGAATTTGCAAACTTCTTGCGGTGAGGTGGACATGCTAAACACTACGCCACTGTGCCGCCCCATTAAAATAGCAAGAAATGCATTTTGTTTCTTGAGAATTCATTAATATGTGCATACATGTACATGGTAAGTTACGATAAACTGTATATCACCCTATGCTAGTATCACAGGGTCTTGTTCACGAGTGAGGGAATGAGTTGGAGATTGACCGGCGGATTGGTGCAGCCTCGGCTGTAAAGCGGAGCTTCTACCGCTCCATCGTGGTGAAGATGGAGCTGAGCTGGAAGGCTAAGCTCTCGATTTACCAGTCGTTCTACGTTCCTATCCTCAGCTATAGTCACGAGCTTTGGGTAGTGACCGAAAGAACGAGGTCGTGAATACAAGCGACTGAAATGAGCTTCCTTCATAGGGTGGCAGGGCTCTTCCTTAGAGATAGGGTGAGAAGTTCTGTCATCCGGGAGGAGCTCGGAGTAGAACCGCTGCTCCTTTGTGTTGAGAAAAGCCAGTTGAGGTGGCTCAGGCATCTGATGAGAATACCTACTGAACGCCTCCCTGGTGTGATGTTTCGGGTGTGTCCTACCGGGAAAAGACCCCGGGGTCGACCCAGAACACGCTGGAGGGACTACGTCTATCGTGTTGGCGTCCCCCCAGAAGAGCTGGAAGAAGTGGCTGGGGAGAGGGCCATTTGGACCTCACTGCTTAGGCTGCTGCCTCTGAGACCCGACCCTGGATCAAGCGGAAGATGATGAATGAATGAATGTGGATGCAGGATCAAGTGCTATTTTAAGAATAACGTAAAATTTCTTATGACTTTTTGATGTGTCTGGTGGCATGGTGATGTAGGGGTTAGCACTGTCGCTTCACAAATAGAAGGTTCTGGGATTGAATACTGTCTCTATCTGGAGCCTTTCTGTGTGGAGTTGATATATAGCTTGCGCTGGTTTCCTCAGGGTGCTCCAGTTTCCTCTCACAGACCAGAGATATGCACATGAGGTCAACTGGCTACTCTAAATTGCCGATAGGTGTGCATGAAAGTGGGAATGGTTGTTAATCTCTGTGTTAGTCTTGCCTTTTGCCTGAAAGAGGCTGGATTGGCTCTGCGGATGACCGTGACCCTGCGGATGAGCGGTATAGATAACTTTTTGGAAGGAAAATTAATGGGTGGATGTCTCATCACATTAAATCTGACAGCAAAGACCTGAAGACAAGGGAATTTATTTATTACTCCATCTTGTCTCAAAAAACCAACAATATTTCACCTTGTTGAATGCATACAGTAGATGTGGATGGAATGACAATACACTCTACTTGACTTGAAATACTTCTCGTGCGCCTGCTCGAATCCTCCAAATGCTCTGCCTTGATTAGCTGCTTTGTACATGCTGGAGTACAGACATCATTAAAGCAGCAGGGTTGCTTACCGTGCCTTGATTATGTTTCAAAGTGCTAATTACAATCCATTGACACTTAGAGCGAGAGACACCAAGACGAAATGACGGCAGTATATCACTAGTTGTGAGTACAAAGTTTTCTACAGTTTGTTCTTGTGGGTTTTTTTTAGGAAAGTAGCTTTTTGTTTTTGTCCATTACATTTCCAAGCCATTAATGATTATTATAAAGTAAGTCAATGGCTGCACCATGCAAACATGTTATAAATGTCAGGAGAGACAATATTAAACCATTCATTATACTAAAAATAAAATTTTGTTTATTTAATGCTTAGTTCAGTTTAAAATATCGGTTTTTGGATTTATGGATATAGTGCGCAACCTACGTCCACCAGGCACACATGGGTTACAAATATGCACTGATTAAGATTAACCTAAAAAAACTGCTTAAGAATATGGGATTTTACTTAAATTTGGCATAGTTATAATGAAACATCTCCACCCATTTCGTCTGATGAACATTCATTAACACATTATTTGTACTTATTGACCTATAAATTTAATTTTATGAATAAAATAGATTTATTTCTCCAACATGACCGGTTCAGAAAATGAATAAATTAATAAACTTTCTAAGCTTCTTACTTCTAATTAGCATTGCAGGGAGGCTTGTGCCCATCTCAGCCGACTCTGGGCAAGGGTGAGGTACAGCTGGCCAGTTCGCCAAGCCATCGCAGGGCCAACACACACTCACACCCAAACTTGGGTGATTTGGAACAGCCAATCAGCCTACTGTGCATGATTTTTGGACTGTGAGAGGAAACCAGTGTATCCGGAAGCAACCCATGCAAGCACAAGAAGAACAAGCAAACTCCACACGGAAACGGCCGAGCTCGGGAATCGAAACCAGTCGGACCTTCCTGCTGTGAGGTGGACATGCTAACCACTGCCGCCCTCACAAGTGAATGGACCTCTTTCAAATGCACTCGTGGATGTTGTTGGAGATCTGCTGAAACTATTAAAGCTCATGTACATCAAGACAGCCCTCGTTTTAGGTCAGTGACTGCTTTTCCCTGGATGGAGAAGGTCTAGAGCAATGTCCGGATGGTCGATGATGACTAAATTAGCGGAGATGGACTGGATAGTGACATACAACCTAGAGCAGTGAAAGTGCTTTATCACGTTGACTGAATTCAATACAACATGGTGCAAGTCCTTTTTATTTTAATTTTTGCTTTAAAGCATGACTAGGATTCCTTTGCAGGAAATTCCTGCGCACACTACATGACTTCATACAAATGATATGAAAGACACAACATTCCTTGAACTTGCTTTAAATGGCTTTTTCCAGCATAGTCTTACAGAACATTGATTTCGTCTAGTCTAACATGCTTCCAGACTCATGAAGTACATTCAGTCTGCTTTTTTTCCGCCTCACTGATTTTACACTGCTCAGGCTAGTCGACTATTATCCCTGTAATCAGCAGCCATTAGTGACGACTGGAATAGTTGACTGCTTCATATAACACCTAGTTAAGGACAATTAGATTAGATTAATGATCTTATATTAAAAAGTGGGCGGCACAGTGGTGTCTGGTTAAAGCGGTTCAGAAGATGATAGTATTGTTCTAATTCTCTTAAAACACTCGTGCGTGTACACCTGCGATTAGTGGGATGCTCAATCATGGGAAGTGGTAGTGTGTGAACATTTCAAAAGTATAGTTGTAATGCTTTTTGCTGCTTTTAATAAATATTTTATGAAGTCTTAATTAAAAAAATATATAAAAATATTATTTATTTATGGCGGCATGGTCCAACAGTAGTTAGCACGTCCGTCTCACAGTAAGAAGGTCCCGGGTTTGATTTCCGGGCTTGGAGCGTTTCTGTGTGGAGCTCGCATGTTCTTTCATGGGTTTTCACCAGCTACTCTGGTTTCCTCCCACAGTACAAAAACATCCACAGTAGCCTAATTACTTGTTACAAATAGCCCCATATGTGTGAGAATGGTTGTATGTGTGTTGGCCCTGCAACGGCCTTCACCCAGAGTAGGCTGAGATGAGCGCCAGCCTCCCCACGACCCTTATTAGATCTCATCTTTTCGTACTCTTGCAAAGGCAGGGCAACACACTAGGAGGAATACATCTACTATCCGCCCACTTCCACACACATGAGCTCCCAGATACCTATAGCAGGGCTCACACGGGGGCGGTTTTGAAGGCAGCGAAGTTCCAAACTGCACTGAGCTGTAAAAAAAATGACAGCAGTGTGGCAAACAATTGTGAGCGACACATGAATCCACAGTGTTTGTAATGAGGTTGTCAGTGGTCAGTGTAAACGAGGTAGACATGTAACGTAGGTTAGATCACCGTCACATACAGCTTTGAATCGTTCAGAACTTTTGAACGTGGTTCAGAAAGGTGATAACACACGGTTTTGAGAACCACCATAAAATTTTCACTCTCATTCAGTTGCTGAACCACTTAATCTTACTCGGGTTGCACATAAGGGCGATTTGGAACAGTCAGTTAGTTTACTGTGCATGTTTTTGGACTGTGGGAGGAAACTGCAGTACCCGGAGGAAACCCATGCAAGCTCAGGGAGAACATGCAAACTCCACAAACAAACACCCCATGCCCGGAAATTAAACCCAGGACCATATATATATATATATATATATATATATATATATATATATATATATAAATATAAAAGAGAGAGAGATTAAATATTTCCTGTCCAACAGGAACAGAATCGTGTATTAATCAAAACGATTGTCTATAGAAAAATCTCACTAACTTTATCGACACATGACACACAGACACAAAATAGTCTCCTTTTGCCTGTTTTACACACACACACACACACACACACACTTTGACAACCTGATCAATGCTTTCACAGACTGTGCGGCAACAGCAGCATACTAAAAGATCTCACACAGACGACTGTGGATCTGTTCGATGCTAAAAAAGATCAAGCTACGTGTGCAGGTCTTTAAATTTCTTATTCCAAACAAACAAATCACAAGTGCACTACTCGTTTTTCCTTATTTGTTCATAGGGTACAATTTTTTTTATTGGATTTGAACCTTTGCATGATTACCAACGGAGTAGCTGCAGCTGAACGAGCCGAGCGGAGTGCAAATATCTCCGACAGTGTTCCCATCAGTGATAATAAAGATTTAATAGTAAACAATTCCATGCGTGTGCAGACAGTGCCCACCAATCAACAGTAACACATTTACATTACGCATCTCTTGTGGCTCCGAGTGCAAATGGAAAAATCATAATAAGAAAGAAAGGAATGAGTGACACAGATGGAGAACTGGTGTCCACTGAGGGCTGATGGGTTTATCTATTTTTAGCTCCTGCCCACAAAGTGGCTCGGAAGCCAAGGAATGGGTTCCATCTGTCCGTCCATCTATCACACTTGAGTTTCCGCACATTCACTTGCCGCGTGCTGAAGCTGGGGCTTTCGAACTTGCTACGCTTGTTCACTACTATGAGTGCTAGGATGACTTTGTGTGTGAGTGATCTTGACCTACTTTTCAAGATCACAGAGGCAAAATTGTATATTATTGCGTTTCTTAGACTGGGATGACAGGTCTGAGCTAAGAAAACGGAGTGAACTCTCCACCTTCCTCGGAGTCCTCGTTATCCTGAACCTGGGAAGTGTCACAGTACATATATGCACATCCTTAATGCATCAGTATTAAATAAAAAAAACAGACCACAGGGGTCCAGACACTCCCGCCGACAAGACCATTTCATAATATGGTAATATAGAACAAGCATAGCAAGTCTGAAAGCCCTAGATTCAGCGTGCGGAAAGTAAATATCCGGAAACTAAAGTGTGACGGACAGTTGGAACCCACTTTGTGGGCGGGAGCTGTAAAGGAGTACTGGAATATATTTTCAGTAACAATGGAGGACTGAAATAATGAAATTAAACATAAAACCTGTGATATGAACACTCTACCCAGACCCTGTGTTGAGATCATTAGTGTTATACAAATGGCCTGTTTCTTTAATAAGATTGGGAGCAAACTGGTGATACAGTCGAGTTCTAATGGCTGAGCAGAGGCTCTCTGGAGAGCTGGGGAAGTGTGCGCTGCATTTAAACACTTATTTCACAACCCTTCCTATAAGTCATTCAACAAATACATAGTACACAGCCATGGAACAGGATACACATTCAGTACATTAGTTGTTATGTCATGTCAGGTCATTTTCTGAAGCGCTTAATCCTAATTAGGGTCGCGGGGAGGCTGGCACCCATCTCAGCCGACTCTGGGCGAGGGC